>JAIUND010003433.1:0-15878 GCA_034699125.1 Gisinianus flammeolus
ATTAAGTTATTTCCGTCGTACATCGTCTAATTACAAAATGCAAGGGCTGATACGATTCACGTGCACACATAGTTACAACCAGACATTTTGAGATACTCCGTTTCTTCTGTATGGCTCAAGGAAATCGCTGGGAAAACCATAAAAGGTTTGCAGATTTATATGCAATTTACATGTGTTTTCTTAGAGAATTTCTATGTACCAACCTTTTATGTGTTTTGCAGCGATTTCCTTGACTTGCGGTCACCGAATTGGTACCACGGAAGCCCCAACTATGTGGACACGTGGTCTAGAAATATTTTGTCCCTACTTCCGCGGACCTCGATTTTGACCCACAAAATATGTCAAAAAAGATGAGCGCGCAATGCTATTGAATGGGAGAATTTCACCGTGCGTTTTACATGTCAAATCTCCGAGATGTATGCCCATTGGCCAATATCGTGCCAAAACATCAAAACACATTGTATCTCGATGCTTGATGTGAAAAATTCAAAAAATGCGGTGTTTTAAAAAAGTTTCCTCAGTAGTATCTAAAGTGAGGCTAACGTTCTGCCCAAGCAAAATTTGACTAAAAAATGTCTTATCTCAAAAACTACCGCGCAAATATTTATGTTAATTACGCATAATTCCGGATTGCTAAGTACGTCTAGGCTATACCAATACAGAATACCTCCGTAGGTCTCTTAGTTTTTAAAATATTCCCATTTTTGTGGGTGAGGCTATCGTTTTGTCCACCACTGTAGACTGTAGTAAGTATGGATATGGTGTACTTATATTCGTGATATTGAAGTTGCGCCCAGATGCCATCGCTCGGTCTTTGAAATGTACTATCCTTTTCTTTGTGGGAAAAAGTTTTGGAATTCCATAGTTTATAATGTATAATATCCTCAATCCTGAATTATATAGTGAAGGAAAGTGAACTTGTGTAGTTTTTTGACAAGGGAGAAAAGTTACTTTTTGTGAGTTAACAGGGGTCAAGAAGGTTCATCATGCCACACCGAGAAGATTTTCAAATGCAAATCCAACAGGATTGGGCTAATCGAGAGTACATTGAAGTCATCACAGGATCCATTAAAAGAATTGCAGATTTCCTAAACTCTTTTGGTAAGTCGCCGTTATGTACTTGACTTTCTCGTTTTTAATTTGACAAATCAAAAAGACAGAAAAGTCTAATGGAAACTATAATACAATTGTGGAATAACTTGACCGTTTTTTTTACAGATCTTAGCTGTAGATCCAGATTGGCAAACTTAAATGAAAGGCTAACTTCACTGGAACGGAAAATTGAATACTTAGAAGCTTGGGTAAGCTATATAATCAAAAATATGTACAATTTTTTACTCACTATCGTCAGCTAACCTGCCAATCATTAATACTTTTGTAAATATTTGGATATTGTTCAACAACATGTTAATTTTTATCTTATTTCGTTGGCAGATATCAAAGGGCGAGGCTTTACCTTAAAAACTAAAAACCGCAGAAAATATCTTCCGTTAATTAACTTCTCATCTTATTTTGTTACATTTTGTGTGTGTGAACTGCTATATACAGAATGGACAGTTTAATGTTTCAAAATATTTTACTTTTGTACATATATACAAGCGCATTTCATACAATTAAATATTCCCATGCATAAAAAAAAGTAACAGCTGTATATGCTACACAAAATCTTTTCTCAAAATTTCGATAGTTATTTAAGCACTGTATTTTTATAGTTGGATTTTCACGTCACCTTTCACGCATTTACTTGTATAGTTGGTGTCCATATGAAGGCAAACATTTCAATGGGATTGTTTGACCTATGACGGGAAGAGTTGTTTTAAATGCTCACAATGTGTTTGAATATTAAGGCAAAGAATAGAAATTGGGAGACGTCCAATAACCCGGGACTCCGATCAAAATTATCTGGATCTTTTGTACTTGTTTCTTTGGGATGAGGAGGTCGTGAGTACTTATAATCCTCCACCACCATATCATTACACTTCTCCGTTTCACATGAGCACTTGGATTCCTGGTTGCTAAAAATATCCTGTTTGTCACATTTGTTAGAATTCACTGGGCCACATCCCCTTTTCGTAAAGGGTTTTGTCTTATTTCCTGTTTCGATGACACATTTTTGGTCGGCGCTTTTACAATTCACTGAAGGGGTTGGAGGTATCATACCGTCAGGTCCTGAAGTTTCCTGCTTTAAAACCGTGTGACATTCACACTCATAGCAAAGAATTCCACTGCCCGGCGATCCAGGCGATCCAGCGTTGGGACCTGCTGCGGAATCGCCCCTAGAATCAAAGAGATGTATAGTAGAACCATTTCCTTTCACAGGCCTTCAAATTCCTTGCAGTGACTTCCACAAAATAAAATCACTCACTCACATGAAATTCCAGCAAGTAAGGAAAAACTCAAGAGACACTGCAAGAGGATGCCATGTCCATTATATCTTCTCATCACCTCCGCCATTTCTTGTATTTAGAATGCAACAAGGATTGTGGAATGATGCATGAGGATTTATTTAACACAGAGTATATATATAGTTTTGACTTGTTACTTTTCCTGAACGTACATTTTAAAATAACAAGTCATTGACGAGAGCTCTTCGAAGTGAAAGCTGAAGATCCGAACATACAGGCGCACAGGGAACGATAGTTTCACTTTTTGTCAAGAAATTGAGAATAATTTTTTGGAAAAGTCATTTCTGTGGAAAGTTTTAAAAATCGGTCTCGTCAATGACGTCAAACATATTTATCCTGGGAAACGATGGTAAATGTATGTTAATTAAATATTTCGAAGAAGCTAATAATTAAGGGAAAAGTACACTTTTCATGTCCAAATTTTTGCCCTGTAGGTAGAGCAGGACAATTTTCCAGATGAGGGGCGAGTTCTCATTGAGAATTAAGTAGACATAGGAATACATAGACTCACTACTTGCCATGTTTTTGTCTTGGGAAAAAACGGTGGGTGAAATTCGGACGCCCGTACAAAATTCAATCACGTCTCATTAAAATTGACAAACCACCAATAAAATATAAATTTCCAAGGTATAGTTTTAAGTTGAAACATCAACGTTATAGGAAATAAATAAAAACCAAACGTTAGTCTTCTCAGTAGTGCTCTGAAGAACTACTCAAATGTCCTCATCTTATAAGGAAAAGGCCTTGCCCTCGGAGTATAAAAAAATCGTCACAGCCAAAATACGGGGCAAATTTTACTTTGTATGCGCTTAACTCCGCACAAGTACATTTACAAAAATGGTTGCAGACTATACAACATTTTGTTCAACGGGAAGAAATTTGGACCTGGAAAATGCACGTTGTCCTTAATTTTTATTGACTTTGACAAAATTAAATTAGTATTAAATTTTCGTTGTTTTCCATGATGAAATTGTTTGACTTCATTGAGACGAGACCCGTTTTCGAAACTTTCCAGAATGGACTTCTTCAAAACATGGTTTTTTTAAATTAATTTCGTTGTCGTCCAGGAAAATACCATGATTTTCATAAAGGGAACGTTTTTCAAAAAATTTATAAAGCGCCCCTCCAAAGGTCGGGACACAGTAGGGGCAGCCGCGGAAAAGGATGTAGGACCTTGATTATAATTGCAATAGTAATAAATTATTATTATTTATAGGTATAGATTTTTTTATTGAAAATAGAGGACTGTCACACTTAAATTTATTCTGAATCAAAAGCAGTACAATAATTTGGCTAAATTTCAAGTGCAGTGGAAAAATTTGACTCAAAACTCAAAATCCAAGCAGATGTAGACAAATGAATAAATATTTTCTACACGAACAGTTAAGACAGTTAATATTTTTCGAATGGTTTGATGGATAAAGTACAAGTTTGTTCCCAATAAGGAAAAGGTAATGAAAGGCTCTACGAGGAAAGGAGATGAGAAAGAATTTTCGGGAGTATAAAACGTTGGAACGAGACTTATGTCGAAGTCCAAGATAAAAGAATTTCCAATCGGTTTTCGACATTTCGGCAAAGATCTCAATCCATGTAACATTTGTCAAATTCATTTCCTCAAGTCAGATTGGGAAAGCCTGGACTTTCCTGATGAGGTGTCCATTTACTACTTGATCTGGAGAGGAATATTTACAACCGCTTTCGTTGCAATCGTTGTCAATTCATTATATTTCTATGGACTGCGGTTTTGGTTTATCTATTTGACCAATTGGAGTTTAATAATTCAACTGATTTACTCACTATTCTATTTTTGGGATCTCTTCTTGCACTACGCTTGTTGTAGTAGCCGGAAGAGGAAAAGAGTGGGACAAGTTACGGGGGTTTTCCAGGAAATCTCTGTCATCAACACTGCCCGTCATCACTCAGATCATTCGGATACTATGATAGGGAGACGTAAGAACCTATACACAATCATTATTACAAATTGAAATAATATTTTAGGAATGACTTATTCTTTTTAGAAATTTAAATATTGTCTTACGGGTTCACGCACAGTTCCCGACAAAAAAGTAAATTGTTTTGAAGCCTGTCTCTCAGTTCTCTTCACGATCTCGGGGACTCTGCCATTTTTTGTCACGATCGGCTACTGGTGTGTCGTCTACCCAAACGAGACATCAGATGCCAAAATCTACATTGGAGTCACGATACTCAGTCATGGATTGAATGCCATTCTCGCTTTATTTGACATTATGATCGTTTCCATTCCAGTTCGCGTCACTCATTTCATGTACCTTCTTCTTTTTGGGTCCATCTATGTCCTCTTTACGTGAGTTCATTTACAAATCAAATAATAAAACAAATCCCTCATTTATATATAATAATTTATATAAATTCTAAATCCCTATCCGATACAAAGTAAAAAATAACTGAATATACTAGTAAGTATTTATTATATTTGTATTGGAATTCTATAGTGGGCTCTATCATAAAGTAAATGGCATTTATCGGGATCCCAAACGACCATACATTTATTTGGTTCTGAACTGGCATGGAAACATTGCACGGCCGATTGTGTCCTGTCTCATCGGGATTGTCGTTTTCACCGTTCTCTTTTATATGCTGTGGGGTTTGTATGTTCTCCGCCTTCAATTAGTTTCCACTTCATCCAGTGAGAAAAGAAGTACTGTTTACGAGCTCCATCAATTGGACTATACCAAAGCGCAGAAACATAAAAGTGTTATTGAAAAGAGTCCAATTTCGCAAGTACAACTCGGAAAGGAGTCTGAACAGTTTGAAGAAAGTTCAATTATTGATTTAGAAAAGGGTCATACAATTAATGTTCAGGATCTTTCTAATTTTCAACGTGGTGGACCACTGCAAAGGAGATAAAAAATTGGATCTCAAGTTTCTCAAGATGACAATGATGCAAAATAAAGGAAATATGGACGAAACAAAATATACTAGGATTACAATAATCCAATATTATATAGTTTGTTTTATTTTGAGCCAAAACATGAATTGAATATATTCAAAATAGATAGTGAATTATTTAATCATTGATCCTTTCAATAATGTAAGTTATCTTGTAGTTATCCAGTATTTCGTGCGTGCATTGGGTACTACATTCTAATTTCTAATCTATTTTACAATATATTTGGATTCTCGATGAACATATTTACTTGACATTGGTCATATATCTTACTTCTCTATAGTTTTGCACTTTTTTCTCATAAATAAATTAATAAAATGCACTATAATTTTACTTATTATTTTTTTTGTAAGTTACATGCTATAAAGGGGAAACACGAATCAAATCATGTTTGTATTAGCTATACTAATATAGTGATAAATTAGATAAATAGCAACATTCAATCGTCGTTGGCCTTGTGATAAGTCCATAAATTAGTGCATAGTAAATATAGTAGAGAAGGTATTAATTGGTAATCATCGAAGTGACTAAATATTGAAGTACGTAAATGAGTCGTCCATTAGTGACACTAGCACCTAATTTTCACATTATAATAATGAGGAGAAAAGTATGAATTGAAACATTTAAACACACCTACTAATTCAAAACCCTAACTTCACCTATGCCCATATACTTAATACATATGAAGATTGAGCATTTAGAGAAAAAAACGAAAAAACAAAATACACTGTAGAATGTAAATACTTATACTATACTTATACTCTGCGGAAGGCTCAAGTGAATTGATACACTCATTTGTGTAATTAAAACAAGTCTGAAATCTCAAATTCGGATTTTGGCTCCGACAATTTTTTGAAATAAATCCTTATCAAGTCGTACATATTTCCCATTCGTGTAGAAGAAAATGGGGTCTGTAATTTTTGTCACATCAAAACCTTCATGCTGCAACTCAAATTTCTTCATTTTGTGAGTTCCTGAATGGAGTTTACAAAATTATAAATCATCTCATATGAGAATTGGATATTGAAGAAAAGATTGTGGCAACTATATATGTATTTAATATAGAAAGACAAATGATGAGTTATTTGTTCATATATATTAAGCTCACCTGTCGTTTCAATTTTCTTTGATACTCGGAGGAAGAGTGGCCGAGCGTAAGAAGGCAAACTTTTGTAGACTCCATCGGCAAATGAATCTAAATTTAATGAATTCCCAGGATCCGCAATTACAACCATCCCAGCTCGTCCCTCAGTCCCAGGTATTTTCACGCCAAAACAAATCGAGTCCTTCAAGTCACAACAAGAACTAATAACAGCCTCCACTTCAGCAGTTGAAACGTTTTCTCCTCTCCAACGGAAAGTGTCCCCTATTTTTATTGAAGACAAATCAAAGTACATGAGATTCAATTTAAACTTTGCAAAAAAATACATGACTCGTACAAAACATTGAAGATGACAAAATATATATTTTACCAGCTCTGTCTTTGAAATAGAAATATCCAAATTCGTCCATAACTAAATAGTCCCCTGTAAATTAAAGATTGAATGCAGAATCATTAGCATTGACAGTTTACATACTTATGTCGGATTATGGACAGTTTAATGAAAGTCAAAGAAAAAATTATACCCGTGCGGAAAGCCGTATCCCCCTTGGAAAAGACATCTCTCAGGATTTTTTTCTCAGTTGCGCTCGAGTCATTCCCAGCATACCCTTGAAATTCTCTTATCGGATGATTCTCCACAATTTTCCCAACAAGTTCACCAACCTGAAAATCAAATTGTGAGTGTTTTTCGATTATAAAAGCATACAATACATGTACAGGAAAATAAATTTCTACTGGAGCGATTAAAAAAGTATACCTCATTTGGTTTACAACGAATGACTAGTCCACTATTTTCATCCCTTATGGCTTCTCCCGTGATTTCATCTACTTTCATCACACCCATGGGGTAAAGTTTATGGAGTAAAATGGGTACAAAACCAACAGCACCGACTCGATTATCAAAATTAACCTTTTGAGTATGAAATGAAGATGCCCCTTGTATTATTTTATCATAATTTGTCGATTGTATTTGAAAAAAGTAAAGATAACAAGTTTAATAGGCATTAATAGGCACATGTTCCATAGGCAAAACAATATCTGTCAATCTTTTGTCACTGATAAATCATTTCTCATTAACTGAGGCGCAAAAAAAAACACCTACGAACTCCTCATAATCATTGTAATAATGTGTAAAGTAAAGGTCAAAGGTTTGCACAAAGATTAAGCTTATTCAGATTCCGAGTACTCCTTATTATTATGTAATGTGAGTAAATAATGTGTAAAAGGTCAGAAAAAAGGTCGATATACCATATTACAATTTCCATCGGTGCTACCATATATTTCAGAGATTTGAGGTATATTAAATCTTTCCGTGAATTCTTTCCAAATCTCTGGCCGGAGTCCATTTCCAATCATCGTACGGATCCGATGACGTTGCTCATCCGGAGTTACTGGTTGAGTTAAGAGATAACGGCAAATCTCGCCGATATATTGAGCCACGGTGACATTATGATAAATACAATCTGACCAGAATTTTGAGGCGGAAAAGTTTTTATTTATGACCACAGTGTTACCAAAGAATATAGCTTGACCCACACCACAGAGACCTCCTGCCGTATGATAGAGTGGAAGGCACGTGTAAATAATGTCATTTTCTTGAAGACAATTCATGTGATGGAAGGAAATAGAGCCCATCATGAACCTATTCAAATTTGAAATTGTACACTTAAATTAATTGACTCATTCACTCAACATCAAGAGAATCGAGACCTTGTGTCATGTGTGTATTTTTTCAAAGAATTAATTGCAACCTGGAATGCTTGATGATGGCCGCTTTTGGAAGTCCTGAAATAAATCAACAAATCATCCAAACATAATGAGTATAAATATGGAAATAATGGTGGAAAAACAAAATTCTAATCAAAGATCCTAAATTAATTATTAATTAAAAAGTTCAATCTACCTGTTGTCCCAGACGTATAACTAAAAAAAGTATCAAGAACCAAATTTCATTATTAATTTAATCAAACAATCATTATCTGAAATTACAACAATGTTTAAGTGCCCAGAATGTGTACATACATATAGAACAAACTATCGGAGAAAGTGACTTTCTCTGTAGTGACAACGGGTTTTGTTGTAGGGACTCGAGCTAGTTCCTTTTCCAAATTTCGTGTGCAATCCTCTAAATGTTTGATGGATGCTGGGGCAGATGGATCGGAGACAAGAGGTAGAACCGGAAGTGAGTTGTACATTTCCTTCATATTTAAACCCACACCGTACATGGGGACCGTACTCCCAGACTTTAACTCGGACTCAAATACTTCAGCAATTGCTACAATATACAACATAAAAACATTCAAATAATTAAAAACCACTTGGCAATTATCAATTAACATCGACTATGTTCTTGCTCAATTGTATTTTAGCAATTAGAAATTCACCTATCCGCAATTCCTTCCCGTAAATCAAAGCCTTTGCTTTACAAATTTCAAAAGAATTTTTCAACGGCAGAAGACGCAGATTAGAATTTATCAGCGACGTAACCACTCCAATCTATATAAAGCCATTAAGAAAGCACTCACGGTAAATTTATTAACTTAAAAATGCAAAAAAAAAATCTGTCTGAGAATCTGACTGGGTCAAAGTCGAAGCAATTAGTGGGTATTAAGGCAATGAAAAATATTCATAGTCACATAAAGGTATGCGGTCAGTGTAAGGAATATACACAATAAACATTTTGAGATTGCATATTTTATAAAAGTATAATTTATTATTAAAGTATATATGAAAGTGAAATTGAAGTATAATGATTTACCTGGCTGAGACCAAGCCAAATGCAAACATACTCTGGCCTGTTGTCCATGAAAAGGGCGATAACGTCCCCACGTTGGAAACCTTGACTCGCAAAATAATTCCCTATCCGATTACTCAGTTCCCATACCTAACCAGAAGTATTCAATACACACATGAATCATTTTTACTTGGAAGCAACGAGTACTATACATTTCTATTCTACAGAAATTAAATGCGACGGTATATGTAGAAACTGACAGAAAACAGTTGACAATTGGGTTTTCTTGGTTTGTATTGAATGTATACAATACATACATTTTGAGTCGTGTACAGAATAAGATTAAGATTATGTATTTATGTAAAAATGTCTTACTTCGAGAAAAGTCCAATGCTGATACTGATCTTTGAAGCAGATTTTGGATGGATTTCTAGCCACAGTCTGGTCAAATACATCACACACGGATAGTCCACGTTTCTCATAATTACGTAATCCTTTGAAAGTCCGAATGAATCTTGAAATACCCCTATAATTTTCATGGACATACATTTTAGATCAGACATGACACATTGGCTTTTATTTTTGTGCATTAAGAGTTTTTAGAGGCTACAGCAAATGTTTTCTTATGCATCTCTTTTATGGCATGTAGCCGTTTGTAGTTTAGAAAAAGTGGTTATGAACTGACAACAGATAAAAACGAATAGGAAATATACTTACTTGATATCCCGTGAGAATGTTTTAATGATGATATTGATGATTCGCCGGTGTCGGAGAATGATAAACGCCAGAAGAACACAGACAAACACCAATGCGATGACCATTAAACCCGAAATTATTTTTACCGGCGTTGCAGACAATTCATCCGGTGACTCATCGACGGACGACGAAACATCGTCCGTCGTCTGATTCATTGTAATCATTCAATTTTGTCGTCAATTCACTCTTGTTGCTTTGTAACGGCTTGGTGTCCAAGTCTTTGGACTATTCAGCAGCAGAAAATATATATTAACAATTAATGTATTGCCCTTCTTCCGATTGATGCTGATCAAACAATGTCAAAACGTTTTATATACTTCACACTATAGGTATTCATAAAAAAAATATTTTAAGGCCACTCAAAATAGTAGAAATTCTAGTTTTTCCTGTTACATCACACATTTTGAAAGTTATGCATTTATAGAATGAAACTTTAGTTGTCAGTAAACACTCAGTGGTAACACCAGAACACGCCTAAATGCTAATTCTGCGTACTCATTTACGGCTTTACAACAATGCACGAGTGTAATTTATTTCTTATTTATGTATTCGTGACCATTCACAGTTTGCTTTTATGGCGTAATTTATTCCTTACTCAATTTTTTGAATTCCACAGTTCCTGGAAAATACGGAAACCGGCTGAAATTAATTGAGTTTTATACAACACGAGAGCAACAAAAAGGAAACAAAAATTCAACTGATTTTGGCTTGACTAAGGGAGAGCTCAGAAAATGCAATTTAGAAAAGTAATAGTTGACTATTTGCGTATATAGTTTATGTAGAAGCTATATGATTTTTATTTTGGAGGTATATAAAGAAGAACTCTCTGTACTGTTTTTTTTTTTGGTCTTCGTGGAAAATGTGAAACGAGGTTATGGAAGTTGGAAGATCGAGTGCTGTGAAGTGAAAATGTTTGAGCTGATGCGTTATGGGGTGGCTGTGGCTCGGTCTTGAAGGAAATCATTATAATATATATATATATATATATATATACATTTATTTTTTGAACAGGGTTTAAGGTTGGAAGAGAGGGTATCTGGCTATCTTGTTTCCAAAAGAAATGCAAATGTACTACACACATAAATATATACTGCTATATAATAATAATCATAATTATTATTTTCAAACGAAATGAAATAATTATTTCAGCCCCCAAGTTTTCGCAAGCATGAACATGCGTTTGTACACTTTATTTTTGTATATTTGTAGTCATCTACGCACATCATGAAGTTCAGACTACTGGGAGAAGGAGAATAAGAAATAGGTAATTTATTGTACCTGTATCTACAGTAATGGTATGAGAGATGAGAGGTGTGGATATATAAAAAACGTTTCCTTCTTTTCATTTTCTCACTTTTCCCCCTATTGAATGAATTCTGACTTTTGACTAAATTCCATATTATTATCATACCTACCTGGTGCCTGGTATACCTACGATACTTTAGTTTTTATTTTCGTCTCAACAATTTTTAATCCCAATTCCAAATCTGATCATCACAAAGTCTTAAGTATGTATTAACTTTAAAGTTTAAACTATATCTTATATTATATGGACACACAATTGGAATTTTTGTTAATGCATTTTGCTAGTTGTCTCATTTTTTCTCGCACTTAAATGCTTTAAACTTGACTTGTATGTACAATTTTTGATTTGTAATCTTCTGCTGTCCAATAGTTTTTCAGAGCCATATTATCCCAATCCATGCTATATATTTTTCACTGTAAATTGAAAATGAGAATTGCGCTTGGGCTGTATGTTTATAAATCCCACTGTTGTGAAACGTACAATGCAGATATGCATATATGGAACGGAAGACAGGAAAATGAAATGATGAATGTATTTTTTCATAATTCTATTTAATTACGCTTCAAAGTTATATGTATGATGTACTATTATAAAATTTAAGTACAATGGACAATACAGTACTCATTAGAATTTTTAAGTTTCAAGCACTTAAGATTAGAATGGAGTTAACGAGGTTTAAGTTTTAGAGTAGTCAAGTAAACACATATAATATAAATATTTGAGTATACATAATACATATTTGCATAAAAATAATGGCATTATTTTTCTTTAAGGACATTGTATTATGTCAATTACATAAATTATTACTATTTATAAGGTCAAAAATGACTTGAAATTTGCATAATTTATGATTATATTTATCATCATTGACGATTGACATGCAGTCACAAAGAAAATAATTGAAAGACTTTTACGTCAAAGCCGTCAATACTATATAATTAATTATTGTAGGCTTGTAGGCAGTGAATGTGTGAAATGAATAACAGTATGTAGGAGAAATATAAAGAAGAAATTCGTGTAGCATGAAAATGGAAAATACTAGAGCGTACTTATATACGTGTAAACAAAATACAAACCCCATAATTTAGAGAACAAACAGCTTTTTCTCGTACTTGTAAAGATATATACTGTTGCTTTCTCCGGTCGAGTAGCCCCACAAAGCACCAATTACCAGACCTACTTATATAATGACAATAACAATAAATAGAGAGATACTGACTATATTATACAGAATTCTATTTTTCAAAGTGAAAAACCCCCCCTCAAATAAATAATTATTTTAACACACACGTACATATACGTCCACATATTGATTTTATCTTTTTTGGCTAAAAACCTCTTCAGTTTAAATTTTCATTTTCCATAAAAAAATCTCCAGATCTTCAGACCTTTGTGGTTATAGATAGTTATACAGTAAAAAAAAGGCGATAAACGGAGATTGATTGAAAAAAAGGAAGGATTGAATACATGAATAAATATATGTATGAACAGCGTTTTCAAGTATTGAGTATTAAACGGCTTCTTGCTTCCACAAAACATTGAATTCCTGTCGAATTTTATTGATGAGATTCTCCGCTTCAACTTCCGTAGGGGCTAATACTCGGTCAATTGTCAAATCGATACTCACGTGCTGACCATAGCTGAGAACGGTAAATGTGAAGCCTGTGTGTAACATTTTAAAATAAAAAAAATCATTTAAAATTCTCCAAACGGAAAACGTACAAATAAATCGTTTGTGTTTCCGGTATATCATACCATATATACGCATTTACGCATGTTTAGTTGAAAGAATTATCCTTGAGATTGGAGATAATATCGAATTTTTAGTTGGGACTTACTTTAGTCTAATAGATAATTAAGCGTTCGAATACTAAAGTGATCAAATTAAGATAAAGAATATTACGCAACGTCCTGTAGGAAATTGAAATTAGCATATATACTTACATTTGGAAAACTCTCCACGTGTGTAAGTATGTATGCTCACACACTACAAATATGTAACAGATGTAGATTAAAACGTCAGAACGTCCTGAAGCCAAAATGAATGAAATATTACACGAAGGTTAATTCTAATTGAAATCTGTTAATTCAATAATTATAGTACAGTGTACATAAAGATAAACGGTGGATTCCTCAGGTGTGAATTTACCAACAAATATATATAATCTTTCCTTATTGTTTTGGCCTTTGACTGTGATTCATCGTCTGAGGAAAATGATTTTTGAGTTTTGACAAGAAAAGTTAGGGATTTTGTTGCGACTTAATTCCATTATATACAGTATTTTCTTTGCACATGCAAAATTGAAATCAAATACATACATAATAAAAAGCTTTATGTTTGTACCTGTACGACCATGAAGGGATGCGACATTGTATGAAAATTCCTCCACTTCCTGTCCCATAATAAAAATGGGTTCTTCATTCCCGGGAAAATTACTCCAAATCCCCGTCGCATGATAATTTTTCCCGACATCTTTCATGAATCGGGGTAGAGCTCCACCAATGAGAGCCAAGTAGAAATTAGTGAGGGGTAAAGTGGATTCCCGGAGAGACTCAAAACGTCTATGGCAGGATTCCAATCGCTGTCTAGCTGTGGGTTTCCCCAATGGTAATTTCCCCAGACAACCCGATCTATACATAGTTAACATTAATTAATGTTAACATTAGGAAATATTTTGATAATATTTTGTTATGGAATGCTGAAAAAAAAACAATGATAAGAAATTGGACTCACAGATGATTCCTGAGTTTATTATCCGGATGATTGGGGAATGGCATGGGTATAAAGACATGCATGGATTTGGGTACAGGGAAACCTTGTTCAATGAGATGATTCCTCAAGCCTCCAGCCGTGGCTGCAAAGAGCACGGCAGAAAAACTCACATTATACATATCTTTAATCTCCTTGATGAATTGAATTGGGATCCTTTTCGTTGTGGCCACCCTCAATTTCCTGGTCAATTGACTCTCGGGTAAATGCCAAGCATTAATATCATACCCATCCAAAGATTGTACACTGAAATCATATGGGGCTCTCAGTGGGAACGTGAGGATGCTCCAAATCCGTTTGGACATGTTCCTCTCAACTAATTTGGGTTTGGCCACTTTCCCCGTTTTCACTCCAGCCATATGATTCAAAATCATTTTGAGGAATGAATAACCATCTCCCATCCCATGATGCAAGTGAAATAGAACCAATGTCTTCATTTCCTTGTCTTTCTCTTTGCTATTATTGTCGCCGTCTCCTCCTTTGACTCGATAATTGGGCACGAGAAGAAATTTCCACGGACTCTGATTCTCTGGCCAAGGTTTTGATAATAATTTCTCATTCACTTTGAGCATTTGCTCTTCACTCACTGATCCTGTCATGTTGAAACTCGTTCCAAAGTCATTTTGAGGATGATAATCTCCATTTGGAATCGCAAGCACAGGACTTACTTGAACAAGATGTTTGATTTCCTCACAAATCTTTACATGATTATTCAAATTGAAATTCTCATCCCATTTCCAAAAGAGAAATCCCTATTATATATTTTCAACATAAAAAAAATCAATCATGGATACTTTTGTACATATATGAAAAGAAAACAGTACACTGTTAGTAAGAATTATGGTGTACTTACCATGGATTTTTTATAGTACTGACGAAGTTCTGGATACAAAAGTGAGCCAGTTTTTGCATCTCTCAGATTGAGGACTCGTTCCGTGAAACCAGTCTGGAAGGATTTGACGCTCATAGCTCCTTTGAGAGTGAACCAAATGACAACATTACACTCGGGTTTCCCTTGCATGTCATCCACAGCCATCAGAGAACTTCGGGCTGTCACCATTTTCCCCAAATCTTTCCGGAATTTCCGTGCATAGCAAAGCACTATTTTGCGATAAATATGAAATGGGGAAAATACTATGAGTAATGCGGGCATGAGAAATAACCACAACACTGCGAGTGTCACTATGATCAGTTTGTGTATCGACTCTATTAACAAATGAAGAAACCCCATTTTTTCCAATTATATATAATATAGGACAAATCAAATGGAAGACAAAAAACAAGAACGCAAATCTCAAATTTCAGAGGATTCAATTTAAAACACACCGGGATTCACTCAACATTTGACACAATATCACTGATTGAAGAACACACTGTTTCTGCCCTTTACTCAACTCTTGAACTTTGCTTCATGTGTCGACTCTTTGTAACGTTTTTGTTGAGCACTGTTGTCAACTGGCCAACGCCAAAGCAAGGCTGGTTAAAATACCATAATATTTTTATATATATGATTACTGTAATGTGCCCAATTTTGATAATATTATTTACTATACGTGTGCCAACGTAATACCAGCAAAGTTTCAACTTGTGACTGGCGACAAGGAAAAAGCAAAGTATACTCAGTGAGTATTACTACAGTAATTGCATAGTTCATGAAATTACTTTTCTATACATTTGGATTTACTGTGTGTGTGTGTTGGGGTATATACATACAGAATCTTTCAGGGACCTCAAAGATTTGATGTTGGAAGCACATAGCGAAGAAAATGATGCTACATATACCTACACTCCGTTCACAACTTTTTTAGTTTATTCAAGGAAAAACGAGGAAGCCGCGTTCGTTCCCTTGATTCCCTTGATTTCCCAACACGAAATTCAA
>JAIUND010003434.1:0-15878 GCA_034699125.1 Gisinianus flammeolus
CTTGAAACGAGAAGAAGCGACAAGGCATGAACGGAAAGTTCAATGAAAATTCAAAATCGAACGATCCCACTCCTCTTATGCGGGCTCTAAACATGAAAAAATGAAAGAAAAACAATTGTGCATCCTCTCTATTTATTCCGATTTTACTCAACCGAGGTTTGAATTTAATTTTAGGTGGGAATCAACCAAGGAAATTTTCTTCTCTGTGCGAAAATCGAATCGAGAAACAAACTCGGTTGAGAGTTTTTGGAAGTGTTATTCTGTGTTATTGAAAGTTAAAATTGTCTCAATTTTCTCACTAAAGGGGAAATTGGATAAATATTACGTAATATGGACACCCTAAAATTACTATCGTTCTAATTGTTCTAAAGTTGGTTAATCGTGTGTGATAAGTTAAATGTTATAGTGCTGCTACCAGATGAGACAGCTGATTCAAAGAATTGTTGTTGCCACGGTAAATTGGAAATAACAAGTTGTTATTAACAGCAAAATAGAGATCTTTAAACTCTTAGAGTATATATAACATGTATATCGTCTGTTAAGTTCACAAACGAACTATAATTATTTTCCTTAATTTCGTTGACCTGCTGCAAAGGTCAAACGGCTCAAGATGGAGCTTTGGGTCCTGAGACATTATTGTCTGCCATGACCTTTTCTGTCACCCTGAAGTTTTTCAGAATTTTACCCACAAAGACGGACGTAGTAGTACTTAGCATTTCCGCAAATTAAGGAAAATCGTTATAGTTCGTTTGTGAACTTAACAGACGATAAACTCTAAGTTTGGACAAGGTACCGCACCGTATCAATAATTCTTAGAGTAAAATGTTACATTTTATATCAAGGTAGCTGGATATCCAGCTATTAGCTATATACCTTATTGATGTTATATATACTCTAAGTCTGAAGTCCCCCGCTTTCCCCTGCCCCCATGTATCACGGTCGAGACAATAACAGCTTTTTCGTTCACGGACTTAAGAGACCGGGATTTTAATTACCCGTGACAACATATGCAAGCAAATTTTAATTCCTCGACACGCATATTCAAGTACAATTTTCGAGTGATTTTCGAGCGAATTCCACCATTCACTGTTTTTTGTCTATTGAGCCATTATGATTTAACCACTTCGTACACTGGAAAAGAGAAAGATTTTAGCTTCATTACTACAATTTTCTTGCCCAACAACTGAAGAACTATTGAGTAGTTTCATTTGCAGTCAACATAATAATGATAATAGATATTTAATTAGGTTTATTTTCATTTTCTTCGTAATATATACCTATGTAGAGTCTACATTGTAGACTCTACGAGTCAATCAGTCGGAGTTGGTGGCAGAGTTTTTTGTTCGTGTCCGGAAATGCCTATACTATGATATGATATGTCAAAACAATTGTAATAATTTATTAGGGACTTTGACAAACAATTATTGTCGTGAGATTATTATTGCCGTGAGTCGTATGTGCTTCACACTATAGGAAACACCTGCATCCTACTATACAATCACAGAAGATAGTGTATTTGGGCTTTTGGGAAAACAGACATAGGAATATGTACATACTTAGATATACTGCTCCCTATTTTCCACTGAGTCCGACTTTTCACCATCCTCGGACGTTTATACCACATTCAGATGGTATAAGAGGTATTAGATAGAGGATTATGATGACTCGCATGAATTCTTTTGGATTCTGGATTTAGATTCTGAAAGAATACGAATTAAAATGCACGATTCTGAAATGGTCTCAAGGAAAATAAGAACTACTTATTGATTAATTGGCTTCCTCCAGGTTTTCCCTTTTGTTCTCGAATAGCTAAAAACGTTTCAAAGTTTAGTTTTCCGTTCTTGTCAGAAATGTCTAAGAGACTGAACATATTTTATGCAAACGATGTACATGCGTACTGAGATTTAAATTTTCTTGTTGTCACGGGCATTTACAATCCCGGTGTCACAAGTCCGTAAACAAAAAACTGTTATTGTCTCACAGTGCGTCTATGCACGTGATTTGTAAATGGAATAGGTCAACTGAATAATTGTAGAATATATCTTTTTAAGCTGAGGCAAAGACTATTGTAAAAGGGACTTTAATTTGTTTAGGGGAAACGAGTCGAATGTGTCAAGATGTCTAGCATGATATCCGCAAAGACGGCATCCTCCGATGTTGGCCCCAACTTGATCAGTGTAGATTTTGAAGTTTTTGGAAAGGTGCAAGGTAAGCTCTTTTTGTATTCCACACAGATACTTGCAAAGAAAAAATGCAGAAATTAGCGCGAAATAATAATCATGACTGTGTTTTCTCTTTTCATTTTAGGTGTTTTCTTCCGCAAGGTTCATATTAACACTTTCTTGCGTAATCATCAGTCTTTTGCGGATTACATAATCAGACTGTACACTGAATCTACATTTAATGTTTCATTTTTTAAACTTGTCAGTACACTAAAGCTAAGGGAGCAACACTTGGTTTGCGAGGATGGGTACAAAACACGCCCACGGGCACCGTTGTTGGACAACTGGAGGGAAATCGGGACAAAATCGGAGAAATGTGAGTGAAAATATAACATTGTGGTCTTAAGCAACAAATTCTAGTTTGAAGACTTTGCTTTGTGCTGCACATATGCTATTGTAATAATGATTCGTGCAACAAAGTAAGTTTTATTGTTACATTGTTTTAGGAAACGGTGGTTACAAAATGAAGGAAGCCCAAAGTGTCGTATCGCGAAAGCCGATTTTAAAAATGAGCAAAGTATTGAAAAGTACACCTATAATGATCTCACCATCCGAAAGTAAAGGTGTAATTACCTTGTGTTTCAAACGCATTTTTGTCTTGTATGGAATCAAATAAATGAATTGTCATAATGTTTTCTACGACGTATAGATTTGTCCACGTTTTCAATCTACAATCTTTTATAATTTCAAGTACAAAATCTTTTCCTTGTGGTGAGAGAAAATCTGTGATAAATAATTTTCAAATTCAAAAGTACAGGAATCTTTTTAGACTGCATTATTTGTGAACAATTTATTTCTTTTCAAATAAGTAGTCCACTCCAAAGAGCTTCAGGTGTAAAGACCAACTATATCAAAATTTTGTTATGGTTTTTGCAACTTCCAATTTATTTGAGGAAAAATATTTACAACAATCACAGTTGCTACACCAAGAAGAATCCCGGTTATTCAATAATTTATCAGATCTTTGTTTAATTGAAGAGATTCTTTGGTGTGTGGACTTAGCCTGCAAAGACAGTCCAAAACAGTGTCAATTATTAAATAGTGAAATATTTGCGCATTCAGAAGTAGAGGTGAAAAAAATTGTGTTTCAGAAAAAAGAATTGTGTGATACACGATTCTGATATGTATTAATCTGAATCGTGTTGTGTGATTATTGCATACTTTTTCACCCAAGTCACGAATCTGTGCATTTCCAGAAGCGAGTTCGTCATTTAGGTCCAATCCCATTATTTTGAGTTTTTTAACTACTTGCGAAACTTCATCCAAGTTTGTGTCAATTCCTTCTTCGTTTAATTTTTCACTTTCTTGTATTACCAGTCCCGAATTTGGTTTCTCCTCGTTTGCAAATTTTACTCCTTGTGTATTTTTTTTTAGTTTTGGGCCAGATGCTGATTTGGATTCGAACTTTCTTTTACCATTACTTAATATCGGGCGACTGTTCTCTTTGATGTTCTTTCTTCTTTTAGAATCCCACAAGGTTGGGTTTTCCTCTTCGTGCTTTCTAAGATTCAAACTATTATTACCTTCCAGAAATCGGTATTACTTACATATGTACACACAATATTTGAAAGCAACAATGAAGTAAATTCTTAAGCTTGAAAAACTGTACGTATTGCAAGGAAGTACACAACAGGATACAAAGCAACAGCATTTTTCGGTATTTGCCATACGAATTTCAATTGCTTCAGATCTTTTCAAACCGTGATGACTTTCTTTCAAATTCTCCTCACTCCTGTCTAACTGAACTGGAAGGTAAAAACAAGATGTATCAAAATGACTTGTTAAGCAATATGATAATGATACTCCATAAAATGGATATCTCAAGTTAAATGTACTGTCCAACAACCTCTCTGTTTTTTTAGGGAAAGCAATGTATGCACACCCGCATCTTCACACTATAATTGCAATAAATATTGAAATTAAAACACGCATGTAAGTGTCAATACGCATTTTGTAGAAAGATTGAGGTTGAATGCTGTCAGGGTAAGATTTTTATAGTATTACTTCTTTAAAGAGATCGACCATCCGTCTAGTACTTTCCAGTGTCTAGAATTAGTTAGGAACAACTGAACAGTTCCATGTATTTGCAAATTATTAAGGAGATATGGCTAAAATGTCATCATGGTATACCATACCTGCTGCCTCGTTAACTTTCGAGTCTCAGTCAGTTGAGCAGTTTCTTCATTAACGTGTTCTAGAACGGCTAAAGGATAATGTTTCATTTTTAAATTGAAGTTTACTTGAATTTGGAGCCAAATTAGTTTTGCATGCAAAATTTTGAAATGTGAAAAACAGTGCAGTGGAATCCTTAGAGCATATATAACTGTTATATATACTCTAAGGTGGAATCAGTCCATAATGTCTAACGATATTCAGGAGTGCACGCTATGGTAAAATAACAACATGCTAGCTAGCTGCCTTCCAAAAGGCCCTACATCTCCCTCCATTTCGCCCCTCTCCACTAGGGGCAGCCGACGAAAAAAAACGGATATATAGGGCCTTGGCTGCCTTCCAATTACAAATTATGCACTCAAGTAACGACGAAGAAAGGCCCTCTTAAGGTCAGGACAACAACAATTTTTTGTTTACGGACTTGTGTGAGACCGGGATTGTAAATGCCCGTGACAACAAGAAAATTTAAATCTCAGTACGCATGCACACACCATCGTTTGCATAAAATATGTTCAGTCTCTTAGAAATTTCTGACAAGAACGGAAAACTAAACTTTGAAACGTTTATAGGTATTCGAGAACAAGGGAAAACCTGGAGGAAGTCAATTGATCAATAAGTATATAGTTCTTATTTTCCTTGAGACCATTTCAGAATCGTGCATTTTAATCCGTACATTTCAGAATCTAAATCCAGAATCCAAAAGAATTCATGCGAGTCATCATAGTCCTCCATCTAATACCTCTTATAATTCAATTCATTTCGGGTTTTATTTAACGTATTATTTCTGGATCGTGTACAAAATTAATTGACGCGTCGTTTACCAGTAATACGGACCAGTTATACCATCTGAACTGAAATTTGCACTCAATGGAAAATAGGAAGCAGTACATCTATGTATTCCTATGTCTGTTTTCCCAAAAGCCCAAAGACACTATCTTCTGTGATTATATAGCAGGATGCAGGTGTTTTCTACAGTGTGAAGCACATACGACTCACGGCAATAATAATCTCACGACAATAATTGTTTGTCAAAGTCCCTAATAAATTATTACAATTGTTTTGACATAATATCATATCATAGTATAGGCATTTCCGGACACGAAGAAAAAACTCTGCCACCAACTCGGACTGATTGGCGCGTCTACAATGTAGACTTTGTAGACGAAAAAAAGTAACATTGACTAAAAATGAAACTGCTCAGCATAATTCTACAATTGTTGTGCTAGAAAAGTTTAGTATTGAAACTAAAATATATGTGACGTTCAAAGGGATCGATCAGTCAGGTATTACAAGTTTGCCATAGAAAACAATGTAAATGATATGGACAAGTCATAGAAATGGCTGATACCACCTGAGTGATCCCGTTTCTCTTTCAACGTCACATATGTACTTTTTCTGTGTAAAATTACTTGCAGGCAAATCGTTAACTTGCGGTAACATGTCTATCTGATGCTGGAACCCTCATTAATGCTTATGCAATAAAATCAATCAGTCAACAAACTCGAATTTGAAAGAATATATCGTTTAGCTTCGGAAGACGGTCTTGTCTTTGAGTTAGGGGGAGGAAAAGGAGGGGGCTGGCAAGTACGTACATGAGTTAACTAATGTACCAATTAATTGGTGAATGAATAATTATCTAAATAACTTGGACATTGAATAGACAGTTTTAGTCAAATTTATTGAAAAACAGACAATAATGTAAACTTAGTAAACAATAATGTACCGTCGAACAGCTGTATTTAAATTGTAAACGTCAAATAAGTATGTTTACACCACATGCCATTAAACATACTAGATAAATGTTTATTATTATTATTATTGGTATTGCTTAAATACGTATTTACAAATGAAATATTCTTTCAGTGAATATTATAAATAATTACAAAAAGATAACGATCAAATCTTGTTGTTGGTATACGAGTTACTAAAAATATCCGAATTTCGAATCCAGACGTTATTTAACTTACATACACACATTACACACGATTAACAACTACATCCATTTAAATAGTTGAGATTCCGATTTAGCCTGATTTACTTTAATAAATGAATCGTCAACTTTAGTCATCTTCTTGGGCTGCCCTCGTACGGGTTTCCGATTCGGCTCACTTGATTTAGAATCATTAGGCAGATTTGGTGGTGTTACATGACTAAAAACAAATTTATTCTTTGTACCCTTTGCAACAGAGTCGTTAATCTTGGCCATATCTGCTAATCTAGAAAAATTAGGATTTTCACGTTGAAGAAAAGATCCTCTCTTCACAAGGGTAGTAGTTTTAGTTTGGACTGCAACATGTTGAGTCTCAGACAATGAAGACACAGAGTCGATTTTGAGCAGAGTTGATTTCTTTAATTTTAAAAACTGACTTTCTCCCAAGAATATTTGTGAATTTTCATCATCATCCACATCATAAATCACTTTGGATAACTGCGGGTTATCTTTCTTCCATTTTTCTCTTTCTAAACGATCTTTAATTCGCCTTGCTTCAGCCTCTGCATCATACGCATCACCAAAACATTGTTCTCCCTCGACATTCTCGATAGACATCCCGTCCCCACCACCCTTATCTGAAAGTTCCAATACAGAATATTTCAATTTAAACTATACTCAAAAAGCAAACGGTAGCAAATACTTGTCACCATGAAGAGTATTAGTAAACTATTTACCAGCATTTTTCCATTTATACTGCCGTTCTCGTCCTTTCCCATCTGAATGTAAATCACCATCTTCAAGATAAGCATCTTGAAGTAGTCGGATCTCCCGTTGATCATCATCTAGTAATTGTTTCAAATGCATCCTTCCTACTTGATCCTTCACATTGTCCTCGTCAATTTCGTCATCATCACCGCCATCATCTTCATAATCATCCAAGCCTCGCTCATCTTCATCAGCCGAACCAATTTCACTACCCGACAACTCAGCTTCACCATCAACAAACTCTTTGCGAATTTTCCCCGTCTTTCCACTAACCATGGCTTTAAATTTTGGCTTCGGTATTTCCTCCTCGTCATCATCATATTCCTTTCTCGAATCTTCATCAAATTCCGAGTTTTCATTATCCTCACGAGTATCCATAATTTCATGTTCGCTCTCTTCTCCAGACACATCGTCAGCATCACTGTCTTCATCATCTATAAACAAAAACACAATTCGTTACAATCCCTATAATTTGAATATAGTTAGGAATTTCCAATGGATAGATTTTCCTTAAAAAATGTGGCATGCTTTTCTAGGACATCAGAAAATTTAATATGTACCTGAAAATTTAAGACATTTTCTTTTTCTCTTTTTTTGAACTCTCATTCCAACAGCACTTTCTCCGTCATCATCATCACCATCCTCTTGCATAAGAAAATCAAGTCTTTTAGAACCAATTGATATTTTTTCACTCATTTTGGGTGTTTCATGGTCTGCTTGCTCATTCAAATTAGGTGTATGGAGGCCTGTTTTTGAAGCTACTAAATCCTCCTCACTACCAAATCCAAATGGTTCAAATTCTTGCGACTCCATGGGCGTATCCGGTTGTTGAGAAGGAAATTTGGCAGAACAAATACTTTCAAATTCATCATCTAAATCATATGACGATCTCGGGTCTTGCGTACCCACTAACTTGGCAACTTCAGTTGATAGAGTCGGAGTTTTGGAATTTTTATGATTCATGTATTCACAGAAAGCATCAAGGGCAGCATCCGAATTCATTCTTGGAATCAATGGAGAAATGGTACTTCCTGGGTGACGGAAAATATTAGACTGGCGATTTGTTAGCAAAGAATTCCATGGACCGATAGGACTTGCACGATGATTCAACATTGGTACTGACAGTACAGGAGTTTTATTAGGATCAAGGAATGATGGACGAGGGGATAATGACAACGGTGTTTGTGAAGACTTTTGTGTTTCCAGTCCTTTCTCGAATTCACTAAACATATCTTGGCTACTATAGTCAGTTTCAGGTTGTGAAATGAGTTCTTGACTTTTATTATCATCGTCAAATAAATCCTGTGTAGAAAACACAGGATTTCCTTCAGCCTTGTTTCTATTATTCCCTTGAACTGGAGCATCTTTATGAACTTGAATATTATGGCCATCATCGTCGTCGTCGTCGTCTTCATCATCTGTGATGGGATGGTCATCAATAAATAACAAATCATCTTTGTTTTCTTTGTCTAATTTTTCCTCATCGTCGTCAGCACTTTTATTCCCATCGTCAGATTCATCTGCTTCGTCTTCAAGAAAAACAAGTCTTTTTCTTCGCTTTTTACCTTTGGGCTTTGAGCCAAGTAAAGTTTCAAGGTCTTCTTCTTTGTTCTCATCAATTTCATCGTCTGATTCTTCCACTTCAGAGTCGTCGCTCATTTCATCATCTAACAACACTTCCTCTTCATCTTCCTCACCCTCTGGTTTCCCTTCTAAATCTTTTTCTTCAGAGTACATTGCATGATTTTTTAACTTTTCTTCATAATTCTTTGCTCTCTTAGAACGGATTTCATCCATCATTTTTTGTTTCATTAAAGACATTTTGACTCCTGGAGCTGGACCAACTGGAGATGTTACATCTTCTTGATCTTGTTGCGATAGAACTTTTACATAATCCACTTCATCAATCTTTATTCGATCAACTCCTTGAGAATCTTCTTCTTTTTTGGAGATACTAAAATAAGTAGAATAGAATAATAAAAAAAAAATTCATAGGTAAAAAAAACAATGTACGTCAAATATTTTTTGAGCAACAATAAAGCATTATAATCATAATAAAACTTACTGGACTTTAAAATGCTGCTCTTTAGCTGGCTTATTAACGGAAGTATGAAGCTTGAATCGATTCATAAGTTCTTGAATTCCTTTCCTTTTGGATTGATCAACAGCATTTTCAAAATCGTCATCATCATCATCAAAATTGATTTCTAGTTTAGACGTAGGACGAATAGTTGGTTTTTTATCTAAAATGTTTCCATAGCCAGGAATTTTTTGAAGGAGTTGTGCAACTCTACTCACTGGTTTCTTCCCCTTGTCTTTCTTATGCTCGTCGTCATCCTCTTGTACACAAGCATTAAAATTTGCTTCCATTTCAGCAAAGGATTTTTCAGGATTGGCATTGGTATTTTCATTCTCATTTGTTGATGCGGTTGTTGATGGTACAATGACATTATCATGTTCTTTTGGTACATCTTCAAGTTCAAGAAGTTTTTCTGGTACATCATCAAGCACAATAATAAGTTCATCTTGGTCATCTTCTTGTTTATCTCGACTATCTTCTGGTTCTTCATCACAAACTACAACTGACTTTATTTCTATTGATTTGACATTATCAGCGTCTTCTTTCGTAGGACTATGAATTTCTGATATTTCCGGTCCTGTCGATTCTTCCTGCTCAAGGATTTCCATTTCTATAAATCTGAAATTAGTCCATCGTAATAAATATATTATACTCAATAATAGTATTAGACGAATAAATAAATTACATGCAAACTTTTGTTTTGAGTAAAAGTACACACGATATGTGAGTATAAGAAATTCTTACTAAGAATATGTGCATGACACGATTCAGATTAATCTGAATGGTGTTGTGCATGTAAGTATAACAAATAGAACTTTACCTGTGTGAGCGGAGATCTTGTGAATAGACAGTATTTAACAACAACGTACAGTAAACTATAATTGTCTTCAAAACATTTACTTCATACTTAATGAAATTCAATCAAAGTAAAAAACTGACAATCATTTTCATGCAGAAATTTTATTGTCGTAAAAAAAAAAAAAGAAGAACGAGCGCCGAAACTTTAAAATTCGTTCAATTTCCACAAGGAAAACAAGTCAACGAAATTTCTTTGTCGATTGGGGAATCGGAAAAAATATGATGTACAAAAATCTATATGCCTTTACAACTTTTTTTAAAAACAAGAGATGAAGAAATGTTCTAATATATTTGTGGGCCTTAATTAAAAATAAAATGACGAAAAACACACTGTACACCAATTATATATATAATGAGATGATATCTTATCTCTCTTCTCGTTTCTTTTTTAATACGTCTGAGGAGGATTGTCACGTCTCACATTGGACTTGGTCTTCAAGAATCTGAATTATAAACAATAAAGTTAGTTAGTTGTTTGTTACAAAATGAATGAGAAGGTAAAAGTCAATTATATGCATATATATGTATATTTCAAATTTCCACATGGCTATTTATTCCTTACTTGGATAGAGTAGTCCAAAGTTCCCTTTGTCGTTTACGTTGACTACAAATATCTTCAATACTCTCGTTTTCTTCGTTGAGGATTTTGGATTTTCTTTCTTCCTCCAATATTTTGGTACGCAGTTTATCTCTAATAAAGAGTAAGACCGACTCGTAAACATCATATACAAATATATGTAGTTACAACAAAGGTTTTTTCCTGATGAAATATGTCTGGAATTTTATAATTTTTCACGCTTTATTATATATTAAATATGTAATACTGACTTGAATCCACGGCTTTTTTCTTTGCCAATTAAAGTATTGTTAATCGTGGATTCGTCTTCAGCTCGTTTTAAATTGGTTCTGAGCATGGAAATTTCCGTGGATGTCTGAGCGTACTGTAACTTGAGCTTTTCATTCCCATTCATCAAGTGCGTCAATTTCTGTTGATAGTGAACCGTATCCAGTTCGGTTGCAGTCAGTGAGGATTGATACTGATCTCTCAATTTTTTATGATCTGCTTCCAAAATTTGAAACTGGAGTCGTTTCCCCTGTAAATCTTAAAATTAAAATAAGAATATGTTCATTATATATACCTTGTACTTCAATTAAATAATCAAAATGAATGAATTTTTTTTAAATGCATCAACTCTCATAAATCTACTTTTTAAAACCTTTCAAAAGGGGTTCCAAATGAAGTTTTTTCAAAGCGATGGTATCATTAAGATCTTTGGACATGCAAGACATTTCAAATAAACTTGTTCTATTTGTCTCATCGAAAACTGTTTTCCCTGACGATAAAACTTCCAGTTTTTCTTGTGCGGCTGAGAAACCCAGAATGCCAAGACGTGACTCAATTGCTGCCAAATTATCAGTAGTCTCTTTGAGTTCACCGTCCAGAATGAATTTCGTACTCGAGAGAATCCCCACTTCACTTTGCATTCTTGCCAATTCCGTTCTCAATTGTTTATACCGTCCGGCTTTGAGACGCATTTGCTTCATGTAACTCCTGTACTGTTCATCAGTGAGGACGACACTCGTGTCCACCCTCAATTTACATGTCCTCTCCATATTTCGATGATCATACAGTTTCCTTTGTACACACAAATCCCGATGAATATTCCCAAGTTTCGCCCCTTTTAAAATCCGAACTTTATCCACTTGATCCGCTTGCTCTCGTAATTGTTGAAGGTCTCCATCCTGAATTTTCCGTACAATTCGACTCTCCAGTGTGTGCAGCTCATTTTTTACCATTTGTGTCTACATATTTCCAAGAAAGCGCATTGAGTATTTTATCTAAATTAAGATCCATGTGATTCAATTAATTACATATATAGTTGAATTGTCATATTTACTTTAATTTTAAGCTCAGTCAATTCCTGTTGAGTGTGCGGGGGATCATTTTCCACGAGTTTCATGGCTGTGATGCATCTTTCATTCATTTCCATCTCACTCGGGATTTTCTCGAGTACAATATATTTTAAAACTTGATAATTCTCCTCGAGTGCTTCCACAATCCCTTCAGCTGTCCTCCCACCATTTTTATCCCGTAGATCTTGGAGAATCCTTCGATTTTGACGGATTCGTTCATTGGATTCTCGATATTTTTGCTCTTCTGTGTGAGCTTGTTTTGACAGCTCGTGTGCTTTATCTCTCGCTTTTCGATTCCAACTGGCTTGCCGTAAGACGGATTGAAGATCCGGATAGTCAGAATATTTGGAACGGGAAATGTCAATTCTCCGGCGTATGCATTCTAAATCATGCTCAATGTTTTGCATGTCACTCATTAGACCGCCAGTGTTGTGACCAATCTTCAATTTCTCACTTTGTTTATGTACAAATTTGAATTCTTCTATTGAATTCAAGTACTATAGAAAATTAAACAAAAGATTATCCTCATAATTACTTTAAATGATGATTCATTATTTAATTTTAATGGAAATCATATCCATTAACCTTTTGCCTGGTCTCGGCAATCTCTTCATCCATGAGTAATTCATATGGAATATCAATTTCTACCAGGAAATTTGCAAGGTACGCCCGTGTTTTCAGTGTTTCCTTCTTTTCTAAAATCCAGGCCATGACTGGACAAATCACTTCCGGCCTTCCATTCTGAATCCCTTCACGATATTTCATCCTAATATAAGATTACAAAACATATTTTTCAAAAATAATCTCTCACCCATCAATCAGTCCCTTCATGTCCATTTAATTGATTGACAGATTGTGACAGTTCAAATGTGTCTGTATATAATTGATTGGGATTTCTTACGGGTCTTCCAGAGATGGTTTGTATTTGAGTACACGAAGGAATTCCATTATTCTGAACAGAGTATCAATGGGATCTTCGTGGATGATCTGGATGTGCTGATTCGCATCAAGTGATGCCAGGACATCGTTGAAGATCTATTAATGTAATTACCATAATATTTCCCACATTTTATTAAGTACACTTTTGCTACTGGTGATCCGCATCAGATATTCGCTGCGTGAATTCTATTATAACCTGTAAAATTTCATCTCGTGTCATGGACTCAAATGAAGCCAAGTTATAATCTTTGAAAAATGGTTCCTTTCGAAGTTCTTGTGTCAAATATTTGGCTACTTGAATGTTGGAATCCATTGCTGAACTTCCAGGAGGATTTCTAAACTAATTATTACAGATCACAAAAAAAAAATCCCTCGACAAAAACGTTTATGTTTCAGACTAATTCAGAGTTCCGACTGACAAAAAATTTTTATCATGCAAAACCTATTTCATTCCTCCTGAGCTCCTCCTGACCATGCTAATATAGAGGCAAGAGAAGGGGAATCAAATGTTATGCATGAGAATTCTTTGCTTTTGATGGATTGTGTTGATGAAATTTTGGTTTTCCATCGCAACCGGATTGGAATACATTGACAACAGACACGAAAAATCCTCGCCAGGGCTTTTACTGGACACAGCGTGAGCCTCAAATGAGAGTGCAAAGTAAAAAAAATTTTTTTTTTTAAAAAATAGAGAAAATCTAGGACAAAATCACTACCAACATAAAAATCTAATGATCGCGTGAAGAAGGAACTTCAATTTTCTAGAGACCAACAAAGCCGACCTTAAGTACAGAGATATGAAGCAAGTTGACAGCACTTTGAGGTATTCCTTATTGATTTTTTGTTTTTCCTTTAGTTTTAAAAGGTATACAAGACTTTTGTAATATGTAAATTTATTTAGAAAATGCACAGACCACATCCATTTGTTACAAATCCTATGAATGTTTTTTTTTTTATTATTATTCGTTTTACAAATTAGAAATGATGAGAAACAATGTTACACAGTATGTACAAGTTTTATGCAGTACACACGCATGGTATATTTGAAATTCAGAAATTCAAATTTGAGCAATAACATAAAAACTGTAGTTAAATAAGTCAGAAAAAAATTAATAAAAGTTGTTTTATATATTACACGTATAAGAGCTCTGCTCCACACCACAACTATATGATATTGATTACGCATTCACTCAATGTTAAAATTTTAACATTCAGTAAATGCGTGGGGTGGTTCATCCAGAGCTGTATCCATTTCTAAATCCAATTCCGGATCTAATTTGGGCTCTTTGGCTGGTCGGTGAGGATGTGAATGGACATGGTGTTGCAACGACGGAGGGTTTGGAGGTGGTGTTGGGGGTGATTGACATGTGTCCGAGTTGGCACTCGTATTTTGTTGCTTGTACTGTTTCAGTTGATCTTGCCAGAAACATAAGGTTCCCTGCATTCCATCAATATCTTCATCTAATTCTTGAACAACTTCATCCATTTCTGATCACGATCAATTTATTTAAATATTATATGTATATCACGGCACATTTTTATTTATTATTTATCATGTCAACAAATTCCATGTATACAGAATCCCAAACCAGGCATCACACAAAAAGAGAATAAAAAAGATTCACAAATTAGTCTCATTGCATTTTATCATATATTTTATAGATTTGATATGTTTCGGTTTTTCATTTTAAAATTCTTGACAGATTCATATCACTGGTGTATAATATCAACTCTACTAAAGTGCAACGATAAGAGTACTCATTATTATTATATTTAATATTATGTGAACACATTAATTTCATTGATAGTTTTTTATTTTTTAAAATAAGGAGTGATTATTTAACCTGATTGTGCCTTCTTTAGCTCTTCTGTGAGTGACTTTTGGAGTGCTAAATCACTTTCGAGTTTGGCCAATCGTCCACTTGATATCATTTTCCCCAGATCTTCATTCTCCTGGTAGAGCATTCTACATTTGGCCATGAGTCTTTTCCCCGTATTGCTATATATGAATACATTTAATATTAAAATCATATAAAAATATGTACACGGTATTTAAATATAATTCCAGTAAGCATTTATGTGCTCAAATAAAAATTAACAACAGTTAACAGATAATATAAAATATTTTAAATTTTAAAATATACATAGCAAATGTTTTAGATTTCAACAGACGCGTCTAGACGTATGAAAATCATGTTCGTCGTTTTTCGCTTTAGAAATGCACAATACAATTAATAAAATAAAATAAAAACAAAAAAGCTATTCTGTACCTATCAGGGGTGAATTTCCAGGCATTGAGGTCATTTTGAGTATCCTCGAGTTTTTTCTTGGTATCATCGAGTTCCTTTTTCATTTTGAGAATGATTAAATTGACGGCAGGGTCAAGTAGTGAGGAACGAAGAGCTCCGGCGGGCGCAATTGAACTCTTTAATTGAGCTAATTGTAGAGCATACTCGTGCATCTCTTGCTCCTTCGTCGTCAGTCTCATCACAAGGACGTTTTCACGTCTTGAAGATTCAATCTGTTGAAGTCGGAGTTTGTCCTCCGAATCCCGAATCTGTAATACTTCGTCTATGACAAGAAAACCAACAAAAATTTATTGGCATAATATTATTGACATAGCATGGATGGATATTTCGAAGTATTGGTATAATACTCATTAATCATTATGTAGGTAATACCTACTAGGTATATTAATAATATTATTATTATCATATTATTATGTTACCGTGATGTTTCTGTTGTATGATGTCAATATATCGCTGAAGTTGATGATACACATCAATTAAAGTTTCTTTTGAAGCCTCACTCAAGTCTTTCTCAGATAGGCAAATACGATGATCAGGGAGTCCAGCAAGGTCAGAGTCCAAATGATGACCGGTGACAGTAGTGACGATGGATAATGAGGAGGATGATGATGACGGCAACACTAATTCGGCTGTGACTCCATCAGAAACTGTGTCAATTACACGACCTGGACTAATAATGTTAACAC
>JAIUND010003435.1:0-15873 GCA_034699125.1 Gisinianus flammeolus
CAAGAAACAAATAGTCATATATTTTGTTTGAATTTAAGTAATTTTTGTAAATAAATTAAAAATATTTGCAATTTTTTTAAAAATTCCTAACATATTCTATAAAACAGCCCATGTTTTCCTACATAAGAATATGCAAAAAAGTGAAAATACGTCTTCGACGGGTTATTCCATCCACTTCCTCATATTATAGATAGACTTATACCGTCGACTTTGATTGACAAAGTGGATCCAAATGGCCATCCGACTCTGCATGTACGGCTGTTTGAGGAACCCATAAAATTTCACTTTATTCGACCCTGTGGATGATGATTTTCGTTCTGCATTGGAATTGATGGAATTGAAATTGGAATTTCTGGAGCTAGCACAACCGCCCACAACACACCGATCCAACATTTCCCTACACCTCCGACCGTCCAGCCAATAGATTCACAATTACTATGTAAATAATTGAATCCAATATTTAAATTGTACTGTCTCCATTCATAATTTAATTTAATTTAAATTGAGAGAAGGGAATTTAAATCTGGGAATGAGGAATTAAATGTTGGAATTCTAGAAATTGTGGACAGCGTTGTATAATTCCACTTTTTGGTTATCCTAATTCTAGGTAATTCTTTTTGAAATTCCTTTTGCTAATTCCAATTCCTTACCAATTCTTTCTGCCACTTGTTTTGGTATAATCCGAATTCCTTAATAATTCTTTTGGTCACTCTAATTCCTTGATAATTTGATAATTCTAAATTTTTAAAATTTCCCCTTTGAAATATTCAAAAACTAGGGGTAATTGCCAATTCTTTGGGGTAATCCTTTTTTTGGGAATTCCAATTCCTTAGTAATTCTTCCTACTGATGCTTTTGGTAATTCTAATTCTAGGTAATTCTTATTACTAATAAGTTATTAGTAATACGTAATTCTGGAATCGATTGTAAAATAGTTATCAAAAGAATTATACAAGACTGCTTTGAGAATAATAGATATTATAGACATAGATACGACTCTCCTCATCTTGTACATTGAGCCGCCCACGTCCCTACAACTAGACTACACGATTGTGGATTTGAAAATGGTAGCGGTTTTGAAACGGCTTGAGCAAAATGAGAAATTCAAGTGTCTCAGCTTTGACACATGTTGATATGGAGAAATGAGCTTTTACGATTTTGATTAATTAATCAAAATTGTGATTTCGTTTAATTTCCATGTTATGATCATAAATTTGTGCGTGGAATTCTGTAAACGAATCACATTTTATTGTATTTTTGAGGGCTCAAGACAAGTGCACTTGATAAAAATCGTGAAAGCACATTTCGCCATATAAACATGTGTTAAAGCTGAGACACTTGAATTTCTCACTTTGCTCAAGCCGTTTCAAAACCGCTACCAATTTTGGAACTGTAGTTGAACTACCATTATATTGTACCGTGATTGAGCCTCAATTTCCCGTTTTTGAGCTTCAGCGTATGCTCTGTACTAGGTCCAGGTGGTGTAAGAGTATAGATCCATGAAAAATTTGTGGATTTTGTGGATTTTTCCGGCCATTGAAAGATTAAAACTTGACCACGAATTGAAAGAAGGAAAAAACCTGTAATGCAGAGCTCACATTTAGAGTAAACGACTCCTCACGCAGACACCCTTGGTGAGAGAGGGTTTTTGAAGGATCGAATTTACTTAAAGAATTCAATGATATTTTTGATTGGCTAAACTGGCGTTACCCAATCAGAAAAATCATAATTACATCATTTTTTGTGGAATTTTGCATACCCCATCTACATATAGTACAGTCAATCACTCTTTTTTTGTAAAATCCCAAAAGTGGTCCCGTATATTTGCTTTGGTGTCCTATCTATGTCTAGTATATCTATTATGAGAATTGTGGAATTGGAAGTTTGAAAGCTTTGGCGCGTTGGGAAAGGATTTCTGCTGTTTGCTGTTGTTGGGCCAGGCTGTTGTGTGTGCGAGAGAAGAAAACAGAGGATAATAGACAAGAAGGAGTGTTTCATTAGTCTCTCCCTATTCTCAATAGGATTGTTACAGGAAATGGGGAGACATATATATATGTGACGATTTTCCATATTCTTTCTCTTATTGTTAGGCGGACTCGAAAAACAAAACATTATGTGTACTTTAGTACGTATTTATATTAAATTTATACATCACATGTACTGTATACTGTAGATTCACATAGATTTCCAAACATTGAAGCAGCTCTTGTTATCTTTATATAGGGAATTGTTATCTGTAAATAACTATAGAGGGGATTTTGAAAGTTGGACAATGTGGTGATGATGAAGTCCCATCAAATAAATACACACTCACAATTTGTGAGTCACAAAATGGTAATGGTAATGCCAAGTGGACATTATCAATCAACATTCAAGGCAAATGTTGAAACTCCTAAAATATTTGGACGGACGCCACACGCCACATCAGAGGAAAGTGCAGACAAAATTCTTCGGAGAAATACGAAAGTGGGGACGAAAGAGAAGTATAGACTTATCACATTGACATGTGGACATTGAGCTTGAAGGTGGGAATTTGAATGCCATCTTGGTGCCAAAAACTCCCGCCGTAAGTTTAATCAAATAATTTGTATTATTATCTTTTACCATAAGGATTAAATTCGATTACCCACACAGTAAATGCCTTTTCAGACAGTCCCACAATTTAATTAATCTCGCCTGGATATCATCCGTCCGACACATGTTTTTTTAATTATAATTTCAGACGACAATTGACGAGATTGATGAAAATACCCAAAACAAAGATAAACAGCGGACTTTGCACCTGCGCGACGTGACGTGACTTTTGATGGGAAAACGGTTAAAAACTGGAAAACCCGTGTGGACGACCTGAAACAACAGCAGCAGCAAATGCAGAAAGAGGAGAATTCCGCATTGACTCTATAAAACTTTACGAGCTGTAAACAAAGAATCGGGAGCTGTCGGAGGATTTGAAGAAATTGGAAGAATCGAATTTGGCGGCTCACACACCGTCACACCTCCCTTCAGGTCACCAATCAAGGTATATAAATGAAAGCCTGAGGGTCCAAAAAAACATTCAGGTACAAAATTGGAAACTCTGTGGGAATTTGGGGGAAAATGAGACATTGATTGAGTTTCGTTCCTCGGAAAACCACAGCGGTTGCGTGATATTTTCTCGTGAGGAAAATTCGAGGACTCGAATATATATATAAATTCCACATGGAGATTTTGAACAGAGCCGCCCAACTATAGAGATTTCCCATATAGTTGACTCAAAAACTAAACGAAATGGCTCAAAATGTGGGTATAGAAAAGACACGGAAATAATTAATTGTAAAGGCACAGTCTGAGCAGCAGAGTAAGCACAGTCAACGTGACTCGAGACCACATAATCAATTCCATTTTGCCCTCGGAAATCCCCGAGAATTTGTGACGGACGGACGGACGGACGGAAATGCAAATCCAGCCTTCATCCGTTCGAGTTATCAGTTGAGCACACGTCATTATTATGAGTATCACGTCACGAATCAATCCAGGTCAAAGTAGAAATTGTGTTTGTGAGGGAGTGAGTGAGGGAGTGAGTGTATATATATGAGCGAGTGTGAGAATTGAGAAGTGACAAGTGAGAATCCCCATCAGCATACATTCATATTCATACAAGGACAAAATAAAGGACGCTGAGAAGCTCCACAAACAAACAAATATCTATATATATTATGGATATAGCCTTTCTCATCTCCATTAATCTCCAACACAACACAACACAAATGTGGAGTCAAGGGACAAGAAGGGACGAACATGAAGGGAAATAAGAGTTGAGCACAGACTCTTTTGTTCCTCCACACACATCAGAGAGCTCAAGGTATTTAAATTCTCTCTTCACTTTCGCTCTCTCTCTCTCTCTCTTTCTCGCTCTCTCTATAGCAGTCGTCTTGACTGTTATTGTGGAAAGTTCCCTTGTGATTCCGATTGATCCAGCTCCATGAGTCTCCATGCACACGTCAACAATCCCTTCACATGCACTCACAATAAGTGTCCACACACATTACATTACATTCCGTGTCCGTGTGTGAATTTGTCCATCAAGTAATTTCCGACGATTCTCCCCATCATTTGTCATTTCCCATTTCCCATGCTAATATATACAGCTATATAGAGCTCCAGCTGCAAATAAAAAAACAATCGCAATTGTGGGATCCGGGTGTATTTTTTTTCATTTTTAAAGGGGGTTTCTCTATAATCGGGCAGGAGCAGGAGCAGGAGCCACAGAGCAGGAGCAAACGGGAGAGAAATAAAAATGGGAAGACAACAATTGTACCAGGTTTGGCTCTATTTTATATACAGATTCTGAATTCTATCGAGCTCGATCGGGCGCGCGCTTCTCAATTCTCATCCCATGCACGCACAAGGTCAAGAGGACCAATTAAATCCATTGTTGCTTTGGTCAAGCAGAACAATCGTGGATTTTACATTGGTTGGTCGTCGGTCAGTCGGACGAACGGACGGACGGTTGGTGGTGCGACACGATTGATTTGAGTGGGAGGTTTGAAATTCTGATTCTATATATACTTATTCCGTATATACAGATGACGACGAGAGTTCCGGTTGTTCCGCCGGTGGTTCCGTCTCGGACGACAAAGGAGGCCACGACCATGACGATCCTCACCATGACAAGGATGGCGGGAGGGGAGGAAGCAGCAGTTGATGGGCAGGAGAAATCCGAGAGGAAGACGACGACAACGACATCGACGGCAAAGGACTACAATTTCGAGCAGTACATGCGGGATGAAGGAGGTGACACGGCGGGAGGGGGCGTCTCCTCTCTTGCCCACGTGATTGCCTGGGCCATCCTCCTCATTTTCTTTGCCTTCGTCATCATTCGCATGTTCCTCATGACATGACGTATATAGTGGCAGCGGCGGCGGCTCCCTGGACGACTCGTCACTTTTACTTTCACTTAAATCTTTTGAATAAATAAACACATGTGGGCTCATTTTAAGTGACGTTTTTCTCAAAGTATTCATTTTATTCTGACCGACCGCAACTGCATTAAATTTAAAGGTTTTCCCTTTCGTCGTTTTCCGGCTGTAACAAATCGGTGACGACACCGGACGGACAGACAACTGATCAATCTTTCAATCTGGACACGGACTTCTTCTTCTTCGGCTGCTACTGCTGTTGCTGCTACTACTTTCTCCAAAACCCGAAATTCCCAGTAAAAAATAAAGGTTTGTTGACTGAGGAAGATTGTTTCGGTTTTTTTTCCTTCAAAAGAGCAGGGAATGCGTTTTGGAAGAGGAGTTCAAATTCTGCCTCCAGTTGATTCCCGTGTATTATACAGTTGGCGGAGTGAAGGTGGCTTCTCCTTCTCCCTCTATATTTAGGTAACTATACTACTTTTTCCTCCTTTCCCGCGCGCACACCACCACCACCTTTCATTGTCACTGTGACTGTGTGACTATATCGGACATAATGCTAAAGATGGGGATTCAAAATTCATAACTATAACTATAGTTAACGGGGTTTGGTTTGTGTGGATGTCATGTGCATGGAGCCCACATTGTGCGGAGACTATATTAAATCCGCATTTTATTTCGTGTGGGAATTTGTATAAGCCTTCGCAATGAATAGATTTGTTCGCAACTTGAGCCCGCATTGACATTGAGAGTTGACAGTTGACAGTTGGCAGACAGACAGACAGACCAGAGCCGAATGATTTGCAATAGGTATTTTCATTTTGACTGTTTGAATGTATATATATAGATATAAATATATGTATAGTGAAGCGTTTGGAGCTCACATTGAAAAGGAGAGGAAGTGAGCGAGGGAGAGAAAGAGAAGGAAAGAGAGAAAGAGTGCTGGATGAAATGAACAGACCGGAAATGAAATTTAATTCCGTATGTCTGTGTGAGTCTGACGATGGCGATGGCGATGGCGATGAGGATGAGAGTCAGTCGGTGTTTAGGTATGTATTATGCGTGTATGCGTGTGGGATACATATGATGAGGAAATCAAAGTGCGTCTGTGGCTATATACTAATATAGAATATAGAGGAGTCAGAGTCTCTTCCTCTCGTTTCACCTTTCTTTCACTCACTCATTCTCCAATCTTCACCATGCACACACCACATAGCACACAATTCAAATAGTATAAATGTACGGTTTTCCTTGTGCGTTGATGACGCATCCCATCGCTTATTGTTAGACAGACGGACGGACGGATGGATGGATGGACGAATGGATCGGTGTATGTGTGTGTGTGTGTGCGTGTATGTGTGAAAGGGGAAAGGGAAAGTTCAATCTCTCACAGTTCCAGGGAAGGAAGCTTCCACATCACACACAGTGGGCATCACGGCAGTCGGCAGTCGGCATGGAATGGCAGAGAAGAGAGAAGAGAGAATAAGAGACAGATAGAATAGAGAGAGAGAGAGAATCACATGAAATGACAGACCTACATCCACATTTCCACATCCACACAATCCACATGAGCCAGCACAGCACAGCTGCCTTATTTCTCTCTTTCTATATATTCACTGTTGAAAATTCTCTCTCTATTCTCTTCACTCTTCACTCTTCACTCGCCATCGCCACACAAACAAACACACACAGAACGGAAAAGAGACATAGAAAGGAGGGAGCGAGCGAACGGAGCACAGCCCATCACACACACACATTCAACATTGCATTGGCCAAAAACAAAATAATTTCTCACATCCTTCAATAAATTCACACAACAAAAGACGTATACAAACTATAATATAACTCCAAGTCCAGATTAAATTGTCCATGTGGAAATATTATACAGACAGACAAACAGACAGACACAGAGAATTCCCACATCACAAACATAATAATTCCACACACCCTGAAAATACAATCAAATTAAAGATTACTTATACACACATTATTCCGTTTCCATTTAGTTTTTCATTGTTATATCTATACTTTTTGTTTATTGAGAATAAATCCACATCGATCGCGTTCAATTCCATCACAGCAGACGCAGTTAATTCAAAAGTTCCAAAATCCACTTCCCAGCGGACGGACGGACGGGTTTTTCACACCAACATTTGTCAATCGAACGCATCAGAATTAAAATGATTTGACCAACACACTTTGAGGTAAAAAAAAGAACAATTTCTCTATACCTTTTTTTGTCACCTGCTTCCGAAAGTTCTTTACATTAAATTAAATAAAATCTCTCCCATGGTAATTCGATTGTGTTTTACATTTTGGAAACGAGAGAGGAAAAGGAATGAAATATATGAAAAAAATTAATTGAGAAATAATGATGATTTTATAGTACAGATGCACACACAGTGATGTAAAATTGATTGCGTATTATTTTCCTTGTCTGAATTAAATAGTTGGTCTATACTAAAATACAAATATATTTGGTTGTGTGGAGAAATGGAGTCGTGGAAATTGGTGGAGGAATGTGAATATTGCGCCAAGGGTTTCTCCACAAAATTCGCATTGGACCTCCACGAGCGCCTTCACACGGGCCCGAAAGCGCCGTTCCTCTGCCCTTGGCCTCATTGCGCCTACTCCAGTGAGAAGCGCGGGAATCTCAAACTTCATCATCAAGCGGTTCACCGGGCAGCAGCCAATCACAAATGGCAAAATCATCATCACGTAAAAGTAAAAGTAAAAGTAAAAACCACCACTGGCGGCGGAGACGTGATGAAACCTTTCAAATGTTCCTTCCCGCCTTGCTCCTACGCGGCGGCGCAGAACTACTATGTAAAACGCCACGAGCGGACTCACAACAAACCACAACAACAACAACAACAGAAGAAAACAGGAGGAGCAACAGCAATGTTGTTCAAGTGTAGCTTGTGCGAGTTTGAGGGGACGACGAGTGAGGAACTTGTTTGTCATGTCCAGACGACTCACATCACCACCATGGACATGGAAAAACCGTACGCGTGCGCCGTGAGTGGGTGCGGATTTCGTAGTCATAGTCAAGGACATCTGACCAAACATGGGCTGGCGAAGCATTTGAATGGGAAGCATTCGAATTCGAATTCGAATTGGAAGGATTTGAAATGGCAATGTGGGGAATGCGAATACAAATGTCAGACGAGCGGGAGACTGAAAGAGCATTCGTATAAACATGGCGTGCCTCGACCATTCCCATGTCAAATCACCGGTTGTTGTTTTGCCACCGAACGGCCGCATCGACTCCGAAAACACATGGAGAGAGCCCATCCATTTCCATCAGAATTGGAGGAGGAAGAGAAGGAGGAGAAGAAAGAGAGGATTCAAATTCAAATTCCTCGCTCCCGCATCGAGTGCAAACTCAAACCCAAATGTGAATTTGTGTGTGGGAACGAGAAATCCCTCGCGATTCATATGAGCGCCCGTCATCAGCTCCCCAACATCAAAATCCAACGAATCCTTCCCACCCCCTAAAATTTTATATATACACATAATATGTACAAAATATATACACACATTTTAAATCTAAATCCATTTTGACTATATGGACAAAACTATCATATGACAATTAAATTTATACCCATATATATATACAGGAGCGGTGAAAAATAAAAACAGTTTTATATAATATACAGAGGAAAAAAAAGAGGTTGTGTGGAGCACATGAGAGTTTGAATTGTGTTTACTGTATACTAAATTATGCAGGATTAATTAAATGAACGCTTACATATACAAAGGGCAAACAAAGGGTTGTCGAGGGAAATGCATCAAAAAAGAGCAGGAAATCCACACATTAACGACGAATCCAAACAATATAAATATATTACCGCACCACACCTTTTGTTTTGAGACGTTCTTTGTCGCTCTCGTTGTGTCTGCTTACACATATGCAATGCCAATGCCAATGCAATGCACATTCATTTGCTTTTGTGCATCCATTCACTCACCGACTTGATGTCACTGTCATCATATATCGTATATGATGGGGGGCATTTCCTCATGTATAGAACCGCCTTTGCGTTTTGAACAATGCGGAAGTCGGAAGTGCATATTGTTTGCACCTTTGTCTCCAGGTCATTCACAAGGCCAAGCCGGACCAAACTCTGCTTCCTTGTATGCGAACCTGTTTAATTCCCGATTCCACACATCAGCTTTCCAACATCCACAGCATCCGTCCGTCCACATCCACAGCAGTTGCTTTCAGAATGTCGAGCTCGCATCTCGTTCTTGTGCTTGTCCTTTCCTCCGCGTACCTTCGTTCCTCCTTCGCCTTGAGCTTGAACATGGCCCATCCAAAAACCTTGGACTCGACGACGACGACATTGGTGATCACCAAAGCAATCGCCCGCATCGAGCAGGCTCTCACGCAAGACCCGATTTTGAACCTGGAAAAACCCGCTAACATCAAATTTCACATGGACAACTTCTTGACAGACGAAAACGTGCGAGGTCTTCACGCTACTTTTCACACCACGACCAGCACCAGCAGTACCAGCAGGACTCGAAACGGCTCCTCCTCCTCCAGCAACAACTACAAATACAAAAACACACCTCCATATCCTGCTATACCGAAAATGAGGACGAGTTCCCGTTTCGTTCTGTTGGACGCCGGGCAGCTCCTCCCGGCTTCGGTTTCGACATGGGCTCCTCAAAAAATCCGAAACCCGTCAAACTTTCACGACATTTCCCAATCCGGCGGTCCCGGTGTCTTCTCCAACAAGGACATTCACATTTTCTTTGGGACTGCTCCACAACTCTGCCAGGCCTTCAGCCGCCCGTCACATCCTAACGGATTCGGCAGCGGCCTCAATGAAGATGATGCGATTGAGGTTCAGCGGTCAGTTTTGGTTTGGGAGTTCCTTGAGAGCATCCGCATTAAACTGGGAGTCATCATCGGGGGCGGGAACTTGAATACTAAATGGCGGACGCCTCATGGTTTGAAGGAACTACGGCTTGAAAGCTGGCGCTCCGACTCGCCGAGTCCGTTTAGAAACAGCGCCATCAAGTGGGGACTTTTCCCCTTCAGACTGCTCTGGCTGGAGCTGGATCTGCTGGATGTGCCGGATCTGCTGGATCCAGCTTCCGAGGTGACGACGTCGACCAAGTTGACACAGAGAAATCATCGCGGGCGTGAGTCCTGCCTTGGCATCGTCTGTCAGCTCCTCCACACGGCTGGGCGGAATCTGAACTTCACCTCGACTCTCTTCAAGTACCCAATAAAGACGCGATGGTCCCCGACCAATGGGAGCTGGTCTGGCTATGTGGGAGCGCTCCTCGGCGGGGAATTTGACATTTGGACGTTTCACACGAGCCCACCCGGAACGGAGGTGACATTTTCATTTTCATCATTTCATTTCAATACATTTCTTTCCCAAACTCACACTGTGGAAAATCCAGCAAACTTCATTCCGTTTTTCGTCCTTTGAGATTTTTGTTTTGTTGTGTGTGTTGAAAAAAACAAGGTGAACAGCACGGTGTGTACGCACGGATTTGGGGACTCTGTCCAATTTCTCATTGGCCAGCCGGGAGCGTTTGTGAGTTGGCGGGCTCTGTACCGGCCATTTTCACCGCTCGTCTGGCTCCTGGTTGGCTCCTCCATCCTTGCTCTAGGCAGCACCTTCTGGCTCTTGAACCTCCATCACATTATCATGATGGAATCAAAATCCAAGTTCAAGTACCCGGAAAATATCGCGGTCTTTTGGTTGAGTGCCCTCGGGCCTCTTCTAAATCAAGGCACGACAGGGTCAGGAGCAGGGACTTGTTTTACTCGCATGGGCCTTTTATTAGGCCTCTGGAGTATTCTGGCCATCATCCTCGCAAATCTGTACCAGTCAGATCTCCTCTCGATCCTCACGACACGTTGCCCTCAAAAATACCCGCAAAATCTGAAGGAGCTCGCCCTGACCACTGACCAGCAGCAGGGTGAGGATTTCTCTGTGAGTCTCATGCACATGCCGGGCACGACCATTGACACGCTCTTTAGCGAGAGCCGGACGAGGACGGGGGTCATGGGGTCATTGGACCGGAAGTTGGAGCGGATCCCGGACTTTCGAGAGTGTGTACGGTCGGTGGTGAGAGAGCCAAGGCGGGTTTGTATCGGCTGGAAAACCATAAGCCAGCCAATTGCGGCGAGAGAGCTCACCGTCCATCGAGAGCGGGCCATCTTTTCCTTTAGTCATGATTCCGATTTCAGCTCTGTCATTCACGGGAGCGTGAGGAAAAATTCAAAATTCGAGGGGGCGTACTCTGGGGTGGTGGGGCGGCTCCGGGATGGCGGGTTGATTGACAAGTGGAAGGCGGATGTGAGCGAGTTCCTTGGCGGCATGTCCATTCAGTCACTCAAACAGACCAAGAAGAAGAAGACAGAGCGGGTAAACGAGAGGCCAGCAGCCCATGGATCATTATTATTGGAATCGGAGAAGGAGCAGGAGACTGAGCTCAGTTTGAAATTGCTGGGGATTCTTGAGAGTTTCACTCGAGCTGGCAGTGGGACGGCGCTAGATTTGAACACACTGTTGACGCCCATCGGACTTCTCCTTGTGGGCATTGGAGTCTCGGCAGTTGTCTTTCTATTCGAGGAGTATGGGGCCAGATTTCTGATGGAGAGGATCCGCGGACGGTGCGGCATTTTGCCGTGTGGTGTGGCGGAGCCATAGCCAATCAGTCCGGCTCGAGAGTGAGAGAGAGGAAAACATTAGACTGTGAGGAATCCTATTAAAATCGATCGCCATGAAAAGGCAAAAAACATATATAATTTATCATAATTATAATTGAATTTTTATTCAAACCAAATGCGGGACTTTTCTTTTTTTTTTGGTAATAAATTCAATCTGAAGTGCACAGCACAATATGAAATGAGGACATGATTTCCTTAATGAATTGCACATTTGTATTTCTGTATTATTATTTATTTGTGACTACATGACCATAACAAGGATGTGAGGAAGAGACTCTAATATATACACAACTCATCATGTTTCATTCATCGTACTACATAATATAATTACCGAGACTATATATAACTACTTAATTTTCGAGGGTCCCAGGAATTTTTGAAGGGCTCTCCATCATGATAACTGTATTATTATTTTTATTATTTTCAGTCCCACAGTTCTATACATAGCTAATATGTAGGTACATATTATATATAGTTTGGTTGTGATTGAGGGTGTGTCCACACGTCCACATGTCCACTTGAAATAATGTGGGTTCAGCCCATTTGAAGGACGGTGATGAAATGATCGCCCATCCATTCCGAGTCTGGCGTGTCATCATCCATTTCATACGAGTCGCCGAGTGTGAAGCTCTCAAAGCCTCGCGTCAGCAGCCATGGCCAATAGACGATATTAAACTATATAAAACAGACAGACAGACACAGACATGGTGAAATATATTTATATAGTAGGATTATAGTATTACAATTAAAAGTATCTATATATACATACCAATATGAAGAAACTGGGGAGGGCAGCGGCCGTCCCCTATATTATATAGGAGATGATTACAAAATTAAATTGATTTATATAATTAAGTTTAAGTATATCGTCTATTAAGGTGGAAAACGAAGGATAATCATTTGGCCCCAGACACAGAATATGCCTATGCGCATCCCGCATATTCTGAGTCGGGGCCAAATGATTATCCTTCCTTTTCCACCTTAATATATAGACGATATGCATATGTCAAAATGCTCAAACAAAAGAATGCTCAAAAGTATATTACCGTCTCCAAAATCCGGGCCCAATCACCGAGCTTGACCGAACTTTTGAATTTCTTTGATGTTTGCGAGCCGGGCGTCACACATTTGCTGGCACATCTCTCCCATCCGCCGTTATGACTCCCGCCCCCGCCCCCGCCATGTTGCTCTGAACTATTATTGTGATCGTGGTAAATCGTGCAGTTGGACGTCCGTCTGTTTGCCACCTTTGAAAAACGCTCTTGCTCCGAACCATTCCGATCCTCCGCCGTCTTTTCCAGACTCCAAAGCCTGTTTTTTTTAATGAAATCCCCCGCCAAAATAAAATTAAACCACACTTGTGTGTGCATGCACAAAGTCACATCAGTTGCAAAACTCAAAAGCTTGCATAATATACCTCTCAAAAGTGGTGAGAATTTCAGAAATTCTTTGACAATTCAGAATATCAAAGAATAAAAAACGTTCTTCTCAAATTTTAAAAGCTTGAAAATCAAAAGTCGGATATATAAGTTTCCAAAATTTGGAAATTAAAAGCTGAGAATTCAAAAAAGAATTCAAAAGTTTGTAAAGTTTCAAATGAATAAACATTTTGAGAATTCAAAAATTCAAGTGTTCCCTCGGGGAACGGCGGCGGGGGGGGAGACGAGAAAAGAGCTCACTTGAGAACGACGAGAGCCTCAATGAGACCAACAAAGACAGAGACGATGCAGGTGATCATCCAAACGTGAAGGGCCGTCATGTACGTGACGTGAGACAAACTCCGCCTACACACACAATTACAATCCACACCCCCACATTGCCATTACATTGTTAAATATAAGGGCGTACAGGCTGCTGGGGTATACAGTGGGAAATTTGAATGGATATACCGTATAAACTGTAATAGAACCCCAGTCTGCACTATCGAACCCCCACCCCATATCTGCAGAGACTAAATCCGGCGCCCATGTCAAAGACATTGTCGTACGCCGTGCATACAATTCTGACGTTCCCCACTGGGGTTCTATATATATCTTAAGATTTTTTGCGATACAACCCCCCTGGGGTTCTATTACAGTTTATACGGTAGGAGTTTACATATATAATAAAACGGGATGCTAGTAATTAAAATGACCCCAAGGACTCGAGCATGACCATGAGGGAAAGGAGGATGACCATCGAGACCCCAATCCGCTCCGTCGCGTAGTAATTTGGAATCTGAAACATTTGCACATCACACACACATGTCATTATCATTTTCCATTTTCCATGTACTATGTCAGAAATATGTATGTGGAAATATATATGCGTACGAGGAAGGTGAGCCAGGAGATGACGAGGAAGATGGAGCTCGGAAGGAATGTCTGGACCAAATGAAAACTCATGTGACGTTCGAGGTAGACGGCAAAACCCAGTCGGGAATTAAATTTCCCTGCATGTGTGTGTGCAAAAATCAAAACAATCAAAACGAAAAAAATGACACATTCAAAATATGTATATGTGGTTGATTGTGGATATTAATTTGGGATTTGGCTGTGTGACCTTGATTGAGGAGTCGATGCATGCGGGTGGTCATTTTGGGTTGGAGCAGGAAAACGGTGAAACCTGGGAGAGCCAACTTCTTTGCGAGTGACACATTCCGTCCCCAATTTAATTTCATCAGCTGACTACTGTACGCATCTATTATATTAATACACATACACATTTTGACACACATTGCAATATATATATATATACAATCATCAGCATCCCCACAGACATTTGACATTGTTTTTTTATAGCTTTGTATATATATAGACAAAATTGAAGAAATAAAATATTGTGCATTGGTATATATATATTTTTATCTTAATTTTTATGAGTGTAATATATATAGGCGCTTCTTTTTCTTACAGCTTCGGAGGACGACGTGACATTTGGTGACATCTACGGGATAAAAGTGAAAATCCATGACACAGCTCGTCGTCACAATCAGTCTGAATCAAAAAGATGGAAAAAATAAAAACAAATGATCAAAGGTCAAGTGTGGATGGATGAAAACATATATATGAAAACGACCGGGAATATTTAATTTGGAAAAGTGTGTGTGTGGGTTTGTTTTTTTTTACCGGGCTTTGTAGCCGACAACGTTTGGATTTGAGATCCGCAAGGATGTGGGTGGGATCGTCAGAGAGGGCTGTGACACCAAAATCAATTGCTCTGCGTGCACATCAGTTCCATACATATATACAAGCAATGAGAGCGTGTGTGTGGAATTGTATTAAGAAGAAAGACAAAAAAAAACCGGGATGTAAATGAGAGAATTTGAGACTTTGAGACATTGTGAATTAAGTTGGGAAATATGAATATATGCTGCTGTGGGGAGGGGGGAGAATGTGGGGGCGGGGGATGTGTGAAAATGTGAAATCTGTGTGAATCGAACCAATGAAAATGTCCGGCTGCCAAAGTTCACCCAAAAGTTTAGTGTTGAGGACTTTGGTTCCGGTGGTCCAATTCAATCGCGAGTCCGTCCAGGACATCCCAAAATTCATATCTATTTTCAGTTCCTATATAATAATAATAATACACTCGAGAGAGTCAATTGGATTGTCATGTCATTTCATGACCACAGCAACAACACTCCAGTTAATTATTAATTGACTTGTTATTAATTGGTGTTGGTTTATAATATATTATATTAGCTTACCTCATCCTTTTCATTGATGGTGCGGATGTTGGTCACATCCACGGTCAAATTGACTTGGATTTGATGCGAGTCCACCATTGGCGGATGACTGAGGGCATCATAATCCGACGGAATATCAAACTTTGTCCCATCCGCATTTGTTGTGGCAGCAGAAGCTCTTTTTTCTCCTCCTCGTTCGCCTCTCTCGCCTCCTCCTTTTTCTCCTCCTCTTTCTCTTCCATTTCCATTTCCATCATTTCCACACACCATCACCACACGTTGGATTTGAATTTGGAAGAACAGGAAAACCCAAATGCGGAGAAACATGACGAGGAAGATGAAAAGATGAAGATGAAGATCCACAATCCACAATCCTCCTCAGTCCAGCACACACTTGTCTTCTCTCTCTATATAGATATAATATAAAACAAACAACAAATAATTGGCACACAGACACACACGCGGACTGAGGAACGGACGGACGAACACATTGAAAATCCTTATACAAATTAATGGGGATCCTTTTGACATTTCGTCGGTTAAGTTCAAAAAGGAACTATAATTATTTTCCTTAATTTCGTTTGTCCGAGTTGACCTGCTCTGGAGGTCAAAGTA
>JAIUND010003436.1:0-15867 GCA_034699125.1 Gisinianus flammeolus
AATTCCTTAATAAATTATTTACTCATCACATGGTCAATCAACTAAATTATCATTAATTATCATTAATTAACAATTATGTTTTCATTGCGTCATCAACATTGTAATTTCTCATCATTCGTGTATATACATATGTACACATTATACATTATATGTACATACCAAAAATATTGCTATGATTCCAGTCCTCTAGCGGCAATTTGAGAAACGCTGGTTCCACTCTGGCCGCTCTCTTTTCGGAAAATCACTTTAATTAAAGCTTAATTAATTTAAAATATTTGCAATTTTTTTAAAAATTTCTAACTGTTTGCATAAAATAGCCCATGTTCTCCTACATATTAATATGCAAAAAAGTGAAAATACGTCTTCCACTGGTTTTTCCATCCACATCCTCATATAGTTAAAAAGACTTCTGTCCCTGTGACTGCCAGTGAGTGCTTTGTTTCCCATGAGATTACAATAAGGGAAAATCTCCAATACAAAATATAGGCGGCTTTGAAAATCTATCATGGAAAAGTTCCTCCTTTTCCTTATTTTTTTCATACACGTTACAGATTAAATCATTATAATGCAAAGGTTTGAATAAATACATATACAAAATTCATCCAGATATAGATTCATTATATTATTGATTGCCATTGTAGTTTTATTTTTCAATTTGAATACTATATATTTTATATACTTTACACATATGTAGTCCAACTCAAATCCAGAGCCACAAACAGAAAACACACCTCAACCACAGCCAACATTTACAATGTGATATAATAGCTGGGAGTGGAAATCATTAATTATACGTAACTAATAAATACACTCTTGAATAGGTACTTAAAAAATGTCTCATTGTTCCATACATTGAACAAAAAGGCCTTCAAATAAATTCACACGTGTATTAGGTATTAATTAGATTTTGTTGTACAAATATCAAACGATTCGCGTAAAATTTACTCGGAGTAAATATCACTTATCTGTATATATGACATTTATCCAACAAAAAAAACGCTAATAATAATGCATGTATACACACTCTTCAATGAAATCCCAAAACACAATTTCATTCCACTCGGAAATCCTTCCATAATAATCTTTAGCACTTATTAATAAAAAAAATCAACTAGTGTGTATATTATTAATAATATTAATATTATAGTTATTCATGCAAAAATCATGTTTACTGGACTACATTCAAAGTTTAAAGTACATACAAACAAAATTTAACGGCGTAAATATATATAATAATCGCACAAAATGTAATTAAAGTCTCTACAAAATGTTTCTCTCTCTGGCTCAAAAATTCCAGTCAAATTTAAATGCCTATTATAATAATTCAAAAGAATGTCAAATCTTTATCATTTTTCAGTATTATCAATACTGCACGTTCATATCATTGATATTGTTTTATTATTGACAATTAGTTCTGATTACTCTCAAATATTCTGAATTATGATCAGTTCAGTTAAGGGATATTCGGATATTGTACATAACATTCTCACGCACAATTAGGAAATTTTCTTTTTAAATAATTAAATTAATACTAATTTAATTAAAAAATACTAAAGACTATCTATTATATATAATTATATTAAATTATAATATTATAATATACTGTAAAAGTCTTATATCGCGCACAATCGACAACTCAGCTACACTGAGTTTATTTAATTATTTGATACACATTTTGTATTTATTTAATGATTTCATATATATATATATTATTTATACATAGATTTTCGGTAAATCATTTACAACTATCCTCTTATATACAGAGATTCACACTTTTTTTTTCAGCAATTTCTTAGAAAATTTTGCAAAATTTCACGTACTTTTTTTATAGTCTTGTGGTAAGTAATTACTAATTTTTTAGTCATAATTAGATTATGATTTATTATTTATAAACTCTATAGTATAATAATAATAATATTTCTTCCTTTATAATATAATTTGCGTTTTTTTAAATCTAAAAACCTACATATATAATATATATGCCATATATTATATGGTAACTTTATAGGCCTAAACCTCAACATACTTACATTTTATTATTTTCATAGGTGATCACTGATCACTTTACTCGATATTGATATATCTATTTTCCGCAATACATATTTTCTTTTCAAAAGAAAACGAAAAAAAAAATTAAAATCCAGTAAAAGTACATTGTGCCACTTAAAGTTCAACCACGTTACAAATGTTAAAAACCTTGGACAGTAGACACAAATAACGAAAATCCTACTACGAATAATAATAATAATGCATATTTTTTAATATTATTATCATTATTGGAAAACTGAAATTGGAAACTGGGAATTCCCTGAAGAAAAAGAGTTTGTATTTTAATAGTAGTAAACGTTACATATTGGGTGCTCCCTGTAACTGAAAAATTACTGAAACCTTTGAGATAATTAGAATGACTTTGACAATTCTCAGAAGTTTCTTTCGTTACATATGGAAGCAGTATATGCAGTAAAAATTCTACAATTATGGACAGACAACCTTGGTACAATTAAAAACGAAATCTTTAAAATTGAAAACTAAATATAAATACCTAATAATAATTACCTATGGTAATGATAATATAGGTTTTTTAAAAGCGTTAAAAGTAAAAGTAGAACGGGTATGTAAATTGTAAGCTGACTCCATCATATGTAAAGTTAAATAATAACTTAAATTTTTTGCTAACAATCAAGAATGACTACTGAACCCCGTGAGGGGTAAGTCCGGTTGAACACTGTGGGTTGCGTTGGTCATTGAAAGGAATTGATTATTTTCTCCGACCTGCGTGATGGGGGAGGAAGATAAATGTGGATTTGCATGTAGATTATTTGGAATGTTTACAGCTTTGGCAACAACATCAGGAGTCGTCGTAGTAGTATGGCCATCCTCTACAGACAATCCAGTCATATTCACATGACGGACGGGTGACATTGTGGGTCTAGACTTATTATTGTAATTCGGTGCTTCTGTTTCCATAACCGTTTGTTGATTGTGATGATCACGATGATTCTGATTATGTTCAATTGAGTGTTGATCATATGGATAGGAGACGGGAGGCCAGTCGGAACGGAGTCCTAAATCATATTCAATCCTAGCATATTCTTTAGAAGACTTTGGACCTTTCTTGCTTGAAAATCGAAAATGCTCCAATTTTTTCCCCAGAATAAAATTCACTATCCCATGCTGAAAAAAAGGAGAAAAATAAAAAATTATTAGCATCTTTGTGTAACTTAATTTAATTCAATTAAGTAGCATTCTTATGGTATCTTTTTATTCATCATATTAGAATTCATTCATTTTTTTGAGTCATTTTAAAGCACAAACATTTGTGAATTGATTTGTAAAGCACAAGAACAACCCGGCAATGAAAATACCACGATGAACTAATAAACAACGACCACGCGATATGTCTGAATATCGTTGTCACTTTCTCACACTCAACAAGTGGCCGCACAAAGAGTCGACTGAGAAAGAAATGTATAATGCTGTTACTTCTCACAAACCTATAAGGAGGAATCTATTGACTTTATCTCTGAGAAATTACGTCTAGAGAGATGGACTTGTAGCGTGAACGAAAGGGGATAAATAAATGGTTCGAAAAATCATAAAAAACTTCAAAAAAATATAAAGATCAGTCGAGTACGAATCCTATAAATTAAAATTTTTTTAAATGAGATACATCAAAATTGAATGAATTCTATTATAATTATATTCATACCACTAATCTCTTTTAATGTAATTGAATTATCAAAACATCATGTACACACAAAATACAAACTGATATGCACTAATAAAATAATTGAATGGAATAATTACCTCAATCAGGAGAGCAATGATTAAATTACAAAAGCTAAATCCAATAAGTATTAAACGAAATGAGAAATGTTCATCTGGTGGGAGTTTGATTTGAAGATTATCTCGGAGCCACTCAGCTGGCCATAGAACAAGGTAGATTGTAATTCCCGTCATAAGTATGAGAGCACCCAAAAGTCCAGGATTGGAGTCCAATGATTTTCTGTATGGTTTCCCTCTCGAGAAAACAATAGCCATAATGATGTATTGGAAGGCAGAGATTGTGAACAGGGAGTAATTTTCATAGCATCGGTAGTCTTCATCATCATCACTGATCTCTGGATGCTTTTGCTTTTCCTCTTGAAGTAATTGTTGATACGGGACGAACCAGGATTGGTTTTGAACATAGACAAAGGCCAGGATTTGAATACCAAGGATAGTGCCCATATGACAGAGGATGGAAACTATAGGCGCGATTGACACCAGACTTGCTGATGGGGGTCGTTTCTCTAATTGTCCAGGATACGGTTCCGTATGACCAAAGAATAAGGCAAAGACTGAGATGAGAAATAAGTCAATGTACAGGAATTGGAGATCACTCAGATTGGCTTTGATTGTGTAGAGCATGATGACCGTGATGAACTGGGTCTGCAAATTAGAAAAAGAATACTTAATAAATGTCATAATTCCTTGTTTTTTTTTAAATTGTATAAGGATTCAGGATTTCATATTTGTTGTCAGATTTGGATTTCGAGAATAAACTAGTAGTGAATTATTTTAAAAGTCATTTTGTAAATCATTTTTTACGACTTTGTCTTATAAAGCACTCACGAATCCATAAAATCACAATGAAAATAAAATTGAAATAGCACAAGACTTACGCAGCTGTAAGTGGCCATATATTTGAAGATCCCAAATGAAGTGACCAGAGCTGCACGACCTTCTCGAATCAAATCCGGGACACATGTAATATTTGGTTCTTTGGACGTAAATGGAGAGGCCACCGACGACTCGGCTTCGGATAAGGATATTCCAGCATGTGCTGCTTTCAATGCCCCACTATTAAAGAAATTAAATAAATTATTAAGAATTTGCTTAATACAAAAGATAAATAAAGTAAAAAATATAGTAAAAAAATACTAGTCCATAAAAAATTACCAATCGTTCGCTCCATCGCCACACATCCCGACAAAATACCCCAGAGCCTGAAGATGTTCCACCAGTTGCTGTTTCTGATCCGGACTGTAAGTAATAGAAAACATGATATGAATCCAGGCTAATCATTTTAATCTTACATAATAACAAGTCCATAAATTAATTTATAAACTCTCACCTCATACGAGCAAAGACAGTCCCACGAACTAGTAGCCTTTCTAACAGATCTGGATAGTGTGTTTTGACGATACTAAAAACGTTTCCAGTTACGGCAAAATGGTAGCGATTGAGGGGTGCCTCTGGACTACTTGATTTAGAGCCCATATTAATCAAGTTCTTTTCAAGGCTAGAACCACTTCCACTTCCAATGGACATCACAGGACTACCAGCGACCGATTCAACATCCATAGGACTCTGTACAAAATAAAAAACAATACAGTGACTACATGTACAAAAACAAAATCATTTCTCATCAAAATAAATAAGCATTGATCGCATTTTAATTATTAATACTTCAAATTGAACTGCACACTCAACAGAAAAAGCAATAAATTAAATACATAGCATAATTGAGATTCTTAAGACATTTTCAACTATGTGTAGATAAGTAAATTACTTTGCATATTGTTTATAATATAATATCATGCATGTCGTTGAATAATTTTTTCCCTTTCAACTTTACTCAAGTCTGCGGGGTAATAAAATCCTAGTTTTCCTGTATCTTCTCAAAGAGAAAATTCCAGGAATGTCGTAATAACATGGAAATATGTGAAATTCTACAAAATTCATTACATCTTGTGTATATACATTTAAATTAAATGAAATGAAAAAAAAACTTGAAATCATTTTCTACTCTCCAAAATATGTATACTTATTAATTTATTAAGTTTTCAAGTCTTTTTCTTTTGAACATCGTTAATCTTAAACAAAAGAGCTCAAGTTACATCTGACGTACTCGGCTACTCGCGCGCGCCTTTGGTTTCAGTTCCCTGGAGTGTGTGTAATAATTCATAACATTTATGATATAAAAACTATGAATAACTTGAGAAAATATATCTACAATGTAAATGAAGGAAGGACGAGAGAGTGAAAAGACACATGACTTAATTCTATTCTGATATTCATATTTTCAAAACCTTTTGACTCATATAATATAATTTAATTCTGTGTATCAGGCTCATAAATATAAATGTCATAAATTTGTGTGATTTGCAATTCAAAAGCAAGTTCACCAACGACTTGAAAACTTGAAACCAAACAAAAGAAACAGGAATATTATGGACTGTATTGAAAATGAAATACACAGAGGGAAGAGTGGGAGAAAGGAACGAGAACGACAAAGGTAGAGAAAGGAACAACATGAGACGACGGCGTATAGAAATGAGACAGAAATGATACAGAAGACAGAGAATTTCCTTGTATGTATATATTTACCAATTTATTTGCCAAGCTGTAGACGAGACGTGGGGTTTTACTGTCTTTGTTGTCAGTGTCAGTATTGAGAACGATGACTTTATCGTTGGATTCCAGCATTCCGCATTCTCTCGCTACACTTATCGCTGTGAGCATATTGTCCCCTGTAACAATGAAATATTCATATTATGATTATAATTAGTTTTCCTTTCTCTTGCCCACTCTCCAACAGCCACGACACAGCACAAAAAACCTCCTTCAAAATCGAACGGGAATGTATTCATTATTATTTGCTACTCATCTTTTATCTCTTACCCCCTCCCCCCCCCCCAAACTTAATATCTGTATTTTCTATTTTTACGAATTTCATTATTATTTCTATAAAGATGAAGCAAATACTCATATACGATTTTCCCTTTTTCTTCTTCTTCCTCATGAGAAAAATCTGTTCTTTTTTACGCCGTGGGAATTCATAGTAAGTTTCTCTTTTCCTTTTCACTTGAGTACTTTTTTTTTTTACTTATTTCTCTAAGATAAATTCTACAGGTCAAAACTGTCCTTCACATTCGTTGACGCGGAAGGCAAAAGGAAGGACACACAAACAGAAAAAAATGTCTTGGAACAGCCGAACGGCACTGTAATTTGTTGATGTGAAAATACCAGTAGGATTCTTGCTGGTATACAGGTAGAGAAAAAAAAACAAGATTTTCATTTTCTTTTTTCATCCTTTGAGTTCTTTGCTCATTTAAGTACGACAGGCACATAATTCAGGTTCAGATTATGACGATGCTACGATGAGAGAGTGACGACAGGGATAATGACAAAACCAGACCGAAAAAGGACCATGTTATTAGAAAAAAGAAAAACACGCATGGTTGGTTTTTTGGAACGTAGAAAAAGTCTCCACTACATTCTCCTCGTATTCTGTTACTCCATCAAAACGACAAAGGAGACTACGGCTTATCTTTACTTTTCACTCTGTGAAGATGAATGAAAGTCTTTTACTTTGCAATTCTATTTTATTTTCTACAAGCTTTTTTCTGAGCCTTGGAAAAATAAATGAATACACAGAGACACATAAACCGCCTGATTTTGATTTACAGGATGGGAAGGGAAAGTAATAATTTTATAGTAGGTAATTTTTAACTGTACCTGTAACCATAATAGTTCGGATGGCTGCATTTTTCAATACTCTCATTACACCCGTCGTTTCCGATTTCAGTCGATTTTCCATGATAATTAAACCGAGGAAATGAAGCTCTGTTTCCACTTCTTCCCGAACAATTCTCTGAACCTGTACAAAATCCACATCAAACAAAAAATTAGACAAGAGAAATAAACATTTAATTTCATCAGGAACAGATTATATCCTCTCAATTTCACTCTCAAGACTCAATTCCAGCCAAAAAGATCCCACTTAACCTCAAATAAAAATCCCAACCCGGAACTGAAGTAAATGGGATTTTTCATCATTTCAAAGCAAAAGCACAACGAACTCTCCACAAATGCCTTTTATATAACATCACGTCAAACAGTTATGTTTTTTGAAATGTAGACTAAATGTCGTGTCCACACATAAATTCAATGGAATGTACACAAGCATGGGAGCTATTTTGATAAAACTAAAACTAAAAAATCCAATATGTTCAAAAGCGGATGAAACCACACGACTCCTCTCACTCTATGCACACAATCGTAATTTTAAACGAAATTTTACTATTATAGCCGAGCTCAAAGAAACAAATGTGTAATCCATATGAAAAACACTTACTATATTCTACATAACTTACATACAAATGCTAATGTAAAACAACTAGTTTCAGTCGTTTCCAGTTGTTCGTTGTAGAAATTGCTCGCTCGCTGGAACGATGGCCCTCGTTCACGTACACCATTTATGACTAATACTTATTACTACTATTACTGTTATTATTATCTGCACTAACCCAATAGCATATAGGAAGGGAAATCCACAATTCAACTACGACTCGACTACACAAATTGCACATTTAATTCAATTCTCTACATCCCATTTGTATACAAATCACTTGACTTTCTCTAAATCCTCGCTTCCTGAATTCAAACGACCCACAGCGAGTTTTGAATCAAAACTGGCTTAAGACTTGAGTGTATTTACTTTAAAAACGAGTTTATATTCTGATTCGTCCTATTATAGTTGTGACTGTACCTTTGCATAGTTCATCTTTGGAAGTCTCCTGTGACCCAGGGCAATGACTCGGTAGCCTTGCTGTGTGTACCTTTCCAATGTTTTAGCAAAATTCTCTGGAACTGTAATTTAAAAAGAAAACACATACATTTCATGGATTAGTTCAAAAAGTAAAAAAAAAGTTGACATTTCTCTTTCTGTAGTACTTTTACTTTGACTTTGGCGAGCTCCCATAAAATCATGTAATCATAAATAAATAAATAAAGTAATTGTATTTATGCATTATGCATCATCATATGTATAACACCATCATGTCTTTGTCTACGTTTACTCTCAAGTTATGTCCTTCACTTCATGTTCACTTTCACGCTATATGCTCAACGATCGCGCAACAAAGTACAATACGATCGTCTGTCGTGTGTACAAAAAGTCCATGCCAGTACATATCTGTACATACACACACAATACGGGCATGTCGCATCACATTGAGTCCAAGTAACGAAAAAGAAACCAAAAGTTAGCCTTCATGGTCCAAGTACAGGCATATGTTAACGTCATTATGTTATGAGTCTCATGCTCGTTCAAAGGTCATTTGGGTTCAGGAGTTATTAAGATGAAGTACTTAGTGACAGATTGTGTATAAAAGTAGAAAAAAGTATATTGCAAAATGGTCTACTTGATTGTGGGGGAAAAACTACATACTATAGTAATGGTATGTAGTAAGTAGTAGCAGCAGTAGTAGTAAATAGTATTACATTAAGTGAATGAGTGAGCGATCGATTTCCATCCTTCCTGTTTCCGGTTCTTGACTTTTCCATCCCAAAGCAAAGAAGTATGTAGTAGTAGCCAGGAGGCTAACAAACGAGATGGAATGTCTTCTCCTCCTCAAGATATCAACAAGGCAGACTAAGTATTTGTTTTTATACTTTGTGTGAACTTTTTGGCATGTTCTGATACAGAACTTCCTATATACGTATATACCTTTATCAAATACAATGTACAATAGAAAATGTCTAGCACCAAACCATGTGGACCCGCAGACCTTAGGCCTCACTCAAACTCACTCAATTGAGTCTATGGAAAAGTAGGAGGAAGATTCTGAATGGTAAACTCATCAGTTAAATGCATCCGAAAGGAAATTGCAACTTCACTCTACCCGCGTCCAACCAAAAGCAAACCTCCCATCATACTTAATAATAATAATAATAGTATAGGTATACCTACATTTTCTCAAAACTCACATTTCATAACTTCATAAATTATTCTCTCTATTTACGTTTTCCCTCTGTACTCAGTGCAATAACTTACTTTTTATTTCCCTTCCTCATGAAATACAAAATGGAACAGACACGACGTAGTGACTGTGGGAAAAGTGCATGCAAGATTTAGGCAGATGCAAGTAAAACGTCTTTTGTCGAGTGATTGAGATGGAGATTTGAAATGTGCACTCACACACAGAGCTCACGTCAAAATGTCAAAATAAATAATTATTATTTTAAATTTAAATTCAGGTCGAAAGAGGAAACTCGTCGAAAGTAGATAAATCCTATTCACATCTACACAGAGATAGATATCTATATATACGTATTGTGAAGTTAAATTCAAGCCCACGCTCTCTCTCCGTCTCCCTCTTCAATTGTTGTCTTCCAACTTTTGGCATTTCTCTATCTTTTTTGCTACTGTCTCCTGTCAATTATTCTGACTCTGCCATAGGGTAACTCCATGACGATGTGATTGGAACCACAGCCGGGCCAGAGTTGAGAAAATTATAAAATGAACTGTCAAACCTACTTTTTCCTTCATGTTCTGGTGTGTATTAACAGTCTTAATTTAAGAAAAACCCATGTCGTCTTCTCCTACTTGTACTACGACTTGAAACTTCTTCTCGTGTCACTGTCACAATATTAATGTCAAAAGTCAAGTGTCAAGTTTCCACTCGAAAACGAGAGCATGCAAAAAATCTTCAAGGTTCAACATCATGGAAAAAAAATGTATAAACACATTTTATTAAAACTTTCCCGAATAATTTTTTTTCCACCAAGTAAATGACTTGAGTTTAAAGACGGCTTCGCGAGTCTTATCAAAACTAAATAATTTTATACGCTAGATTCTTAATGAGTATGTATGTACTGAAAACATAGAATCCGTCAGATATTTTTTTTTATCAATTTTCAATTTCATATTTCAGCGTAAGCTCATCTCCAGGATTCTTTCAACTTTGGAGTTCTACTTCTCCCTCATCTTACTCTCAAAAGTTCTAAAAGTTACCGAGTAAATGAGCCAAATGAGGAAGCTACCAGAGCCGAAATGTACATGTATCCCATATCAAAACATCAAAGACTCAAGTACACACCCACACACACACACACGATTCGGAAGTAATTCACTGGAAAATATTAACAAACTACCTACACAGACTTTTTGCGCATCAAGTCCTCGTTTGGGTAAACAACAAAGTCTAAAGAGTTTTGAATACGAATTCGCACACAGTGCAAAGTCTCTTGTATGTATATGCGGATTTAAATTACACCAGGAAACATGATGATGAAATGATCGGTCTGATTGGTTCGTTTGAGCTTGACTGATCGTCAAAAAATGTCAAATGTACATTCGTATGATGATTTCAATTTCAATTGCATATACAAAGTACATCATACATATTTATATTATGAGAATTCGTTTGTCAGACAAGTTATGACTTGACTTATGACGTGGTCGCCTCGAGACTTTTTAAACCGGGAATATAAAAAAATGGAAATGGAAAAGAGAGGAAGGAAACTTAAACAACTCAAAAAAAAACTCACTTGTATGCGGTAGAGCTAAAGATGAAATCATTTCTGGAGATCCCTTTGAGTACAGTTCAAATTCAGTGGCACCCAACGTCCGCGTGATGACGGACATCCTTTGAAGACTCGAAGAAAATGGGAACTGACGTACAATCCCCACTTCAAGACCGTTTGTACCGAGACCACCAACTCCCACTCCATTGTCCGTCGCTCCCGTCATCGTCGAGTTTTCATCTGTATCATCAGTCAATAATGGACCATGTTGTCGTTGATTTTCATCTGAGCCCAAACCGGAACTTGATATCTCCTAGAAAATGACAATAAATACTTGAAAATCATGATTCTCATTTAATATCTAGTTCGCTCATTACACAAATTACTAAATACAATTTCCAGAAAGGTTTCGACACGGGAGGAGAAAAAAAATCATTCAGTGTACACTGGAGGGAGGACAAAAGAATAAAAAAAACGTTCACTTGCAATTTCTCGTTTTGTCTTTTCAAGTGTAGGACAAACGACGAGTATGAGCTGAATAAATAGAACAAAATGTAAAATAGTAGGAAAAAAAAAACCACTTTGAGCTTTTGTCTTGTGGGAAATCGATTTGGGGAAAGATGGGCCGCTGAGAAAAGTGAGACTGTCACAGTCCATGTCATGCACATGAAGATATATCTATATACACATACAATAAATTTAAAGGTAAATCGATTCCTTGTAAAAAGCAATTTTATACTTGACACGCAGTACTGAATGATTCCCTATAAAAACACACACACACAGTACTTGAGTACCCACACATACACAGAACAGAAGAAAGTACGAATTCTGGAATTGAACATTTCCGACATTTTACTAGGGTGATTTTATGATTATTCAATTGTGCAAAATACATGGACTCTTTCCGTTCCCTTCACATTTCACATTGAGAATTTTATCGTTCCTTGGCAACTGAAACCCAAACCCTTTACATATCTAAGCAGTCTCATAAGAGGTAATTTGAATAAAACAGGATTGATGTTAAACATAATTCAGAATCCAGTTACTCGAGACAATGGGCAAAGATAACACATGAAAATGAGCTCCAGTAGACAATTACCATAAAAAATTTATGTATGAACGTGATGGAGAAAGAGAGAAAGGGAGATAAAGAGAGGGAGAGAGAGATAGAAATGGGAATTACCATTTGACGTTCCTTGGGAAAAGGCACCACATTGTCATTAACTTCTCTTAATTTGGGACGTACAATCGTGGGAGCAATCATATCAAATTTCTCGTTATCCGCAACACTCGGTTCTTCCAGAATCCATCCCGTCCACTCAAACATCTACATTAAACAAAAGAAGAAAGAAAAACAACATAATTTCAAGGATCATTCTAAATTTCTATTTATGGTTTGGTGGTTTCTATTCGAGTCAAAGGTCATGAACCTCTAACACGTTTTGACATTGAACTATTCGATTTCCCTGACTAAACGATTTCTGAGAGTGACAGACGAGTTTACTATCGAATCTGTCCTTTTCAAAATACAAGACTATGATGGATTTCCTTTGATTTTCACCTTCGTCAGAAAAAGACTTTTAGAAATGTCGGAAAGGAAAAGGGAGAAGAGAAAAAAAAACCAGGAGAAAAGTATGAAATCTCGCCAATCTTCAATCTACCGAGTAATCAATTTGTTTCAAGTCAACAACTTTTTTCTCCCCTTTTACACTAATAAATAATGACCTGACACCATTTCCCGGACTTTGAAGAAACTACGGGCTCCCGAGAAAGAATCAAGATGAATTATCTACTCTATGGAGATCGACAGTATAGTGCACATTGACTTTTACACACAAATGTATAGATTTTTCGTGTTTCCGATTTATCTTTAGCCTCGATTTTTTCCTATAAACGTTCTTGTAGGCATGAAAAAGGAAAAGCTTAATATTACTGTTTTTCATTTAGGTAATCTACCTCTATAAGACTTATAAAACTAGAATACAAATACATTGTGTATGGGGAGACTCAAAAAATTTAAAAGAGAGAAAAATATCCGTTTTGAGTCTCAAATCTCAAATATTCCGCACCTTCAGATCAAGAGGATCACCCACAAGCTCTTCATCAATCTTTGTAAGTGAATGACAAGCAGCCATGCCGACTAAGAAAGGTCCATGTGACAAATGATTGACTTGTCGTACTGGATCTTCAAATCCGTTCCCAGGATTCCCTTGATTTCCATTCCGGGCTTCTTCTCCTATGGGAACCGTCCCCCAAAGATCCAATCCTTCTTCAGTCAATGTTCCCGTCTACCCGGAAAAAAACAAACACACAAACAATCATGTCATTATACATTATTGATTATACATATACATCCTATTACGTTTTCAGAACCAAAATCCGAACATTCGTCAGAAAAAAAATCCGCTTTTTCTCTTGTTATTAGCATATCCCCATGCACACAAATATGCGAGCTAACAAACAGTCTGAGAACATTTCCATTTTGACAAAGAATAAAACATGCTTCGGAGTATTCGGTATTCAAATTAGACTGTTTGCAGGGATGGGAAAACGCGGAAGCTGGAATTGAGCATTCAAAGCAGGCTCCAACCAAACGTCAAAGTACACACACAAAACAAATAATGCCCAATTTCAAAATTGTCATTCTCTCAATTCGCAACTTCAAAAACGCTTCCCTCTTCAATGTCCTTTATGATACAAAGGGAAATGAAGAGTATACTCATAAAACATATACATATATACTATATAAATACTATATACATAATGCGTACAATACACAGTGGGAGAAAATTATAATTATATGGACATAGTCATACGAGCGAGTTAAACTTTCACAATCCAATCCAGCTGACATGACAAACGACAACTTTCATCACAAATTTCTCTCTCCTCTCTCTCTCTCTCTCGTCAGCTATGGCTGTCAATACACGCTTCAACATTCAAGAACTCTGATAGGCACACACAAAAGACAAAAGGAAAACAAAAACATGAAAAGCTTTGGAAATCTCCTCATACATTGAAAGCACTATAAACAGGGAAAACAAAATAGCACAAACAACAAAACGGAACCCCACCAAACCAATCTCATTTTTCCTCATAATTCCACAGTCTGGCTGATCGAATCAGTCTGATAACTCCACAGTAAAACGCACACAAACACATAAACGCGTGAGCTCAAATTTATATCATATAAAAGAGTCCGTACACATACAAGAAACTGGGTCACATATCCATGGTTTTTCTCTTCTATATATGTACATTCCCCAACTTTCATTTCCACTTAACCGAACCGTCAAAAACTATAGACAAAAACAAACACATGGTGGGAAGAAAGCGAGCAAGAAATAATATACGAACGCAGCCTATCAAATGTCAATTTCTTTCCAATGTGGGAACAGTGAAATCGCAATTTCATTTCCACGACTGAATGAGCCCGGAAAATACATTGCCATTATACGCATACATGTTCAGTTTATTTATTTTGAATCGTTTCTTCGTCTCGTTTCCTTTTTGTCTGGAAAGGCACTGCGTCGTATGACGTATTCATAGAATGTTTTTAATAAAACGTATAAAAAGAGCAGAATACAATTGAGCACACAAGAAAACAACAGATGACAAATTTTGATATAAAATTTTGCTACTATTTTTACACAAGGTAGATCTCATCCGCCAATTCTATACATCTAAATTCTCTCGAGTGTGACTGACATTCATAAAACAACAAATTTCAAATACCCACACACTGTACATTTGATTCTGTTTATTCTGGAAATTTTTTTGTCAATCCTCATCCGGAATGAAATGTAAAACAGACAACATGTGCAGAAAAATCCAGGATCCCGATGATGCAAGACAGTTGTGCAAACTGCTTCCAATTTCCAATATCAAACTACATTCATACACACATATATCTGTATATATATATATATAAATAAAATGCTGTCCGTATACTCTGAATTCTCAATTACTCTTCGGAACATTCGAAAGCAATTTAAAATTGAGTAGATTGCAAAAATAATAACGACAACGATGGATTCTCTCAATCAATACCATTAGTTAGTACTTTAGTACATAGTTGAAACTTTTAAGTTAAGACTGTCAGTAGTAAATTTCAATAAATAAATAAAGTATCCAAATTTGGAATTACAATCTAACAAACTTTCCCTTCTACAATCTAAATTACTCTGCTGCGTATGTATAATATTTTCTCCAAGGTCTTTCCTTCTATATCACAGTTTGCAGTTGATTGCCGAGACAGTAGCAGAGTAATTCGAAAGTATGTATTCTCTATATATGCATGCGACATCTCAATCCCCAATGTCGACTTTGGAACTTTCTCATTTTCTGCATCTGTGAGCACAAGTTAACTTTTTCCAAATTCTAATTCATATTCACAAAATTTTATCCCCATACCAGACCAGAAAGTACATAAACTCTCCATCACCACATTTCTTTTTGGCCTACATATATATATGATATATGTAATAGATATATGAGGTTGTGGATGGAATAAACAGTCATATACTACTTTTCACTTTTTTGCAAATTCTTATGTAGAAACACATGGGC
>JAIUND010003437.1:0-15867 GCA_034699125.1 Gisinianus flammeolus
TGGTGAATTGACCTTTGTACACTTTCCCCGTCCGTGTGTTTACATCAAATGGAAGGAAATTCAACCAAGAGCCGATTCCAAAGGCTTTCAAACTGAAACGGACTTCATGCTTTGTCAACATTTCAATTTTTAAAATGGGGGAGATTTTCTGAGGAATTTCTGAGAAATATACTGATAAAAATATACTGTGAAATAATATATATCCAGGAATATAGAAAAGGAGAGCGAGAGAAAGAGAAAGAGAAAGAGGGAACGAAAGGATTTGATTTTAATGTTCCCTGGGCCAAGCCCAAAAAAGTACTGAAGGACTTTCAGTACTTTCAGTACTCGATTCCGAATGAAACAAAAGTCAAGTCGGATTTCCCCGAAAAGTCCAAGAAATAATCTGATTGGTCAACCGGGCTGAAATCAAGTTTTACGTCCAAAATTGAGGCCCCGAAAATTCGAATATCAAATAACATCCAGTTAGCAATCAGTCAAAACTAATGTCGTTTCTGCCGCGATTAGTTTGGGAAATCCTATATTCTGTGGCATTATTCACAAAGTCAACACGATGTTGAACATGACGCACGACGAGGACGACAGAAAATACAATGTATATGGAAATGACGCACGGCCACTCAAAATGCAAGTGTTTCCAAAACTTGGTTGTTTGCTCTTTGCACATGAATATATTATATAGAAAGGCAATTTACTGTTAGTGGAAAAGTCCTTGTTTCTCGTTTTTGTGAGAAGGTATAATTAAATTGATGGCGTGGATAATCAATAATCAAATCCATCACTTGACAAGTGTCAAGTGATGGATTTAATGTATTATACTTTCGATCATCAAATGTGGATCGTTTTGACAACCACGCATTTAACGTTTTTTCCTGCTGCGTCCTCGTCAATCCCACACTCACACACTTTTATTTCACCACATGTTATTTTGATTATGAATGAATGGTTTTCCAATGTTTCTTGTTTTTTACATTTATCTCCAATACCAGAGCCGTTTATGACCCTCCGGGCAGACAGGGCAACGGCTGCCCAGGTCGCACAAATGTTGGGGCACCAAAATCTCAGAAAGGGGTGGGACGCCGGAAAAAAATGGAGGTGCCAACAAAAGGGGAGGGGCGGCGAAAATGAAAAAAATGGCGCCGGAGTTTTTGCATGTACATATGTACACCAAAAAATAGGACGTTTAAGCTGGAAAGAGGCCATAAACATCATTTTTAGCAAAAAAAAAAAAAAATAGTCCAAAATTTTTGCTCGCTCCTTTTTTACAGCCACACTTTAACTCAAAACACCGTAAAATATGCAAAACAAAATTGAATTTAGCATCGCGCGCCATTTTCCTTGCCCACAGGGCAGAGAAATATTTTGCTAAAGGTTTATACTCTGGCGACCGGCGGCCCCAAAACCAAAAGATACAGTCCAGTGACTGGACTCCAGTCCAATACTTTCAAAAATTGAATATTGAGACTGAATATTCACCTTTTTATTCATTACTGCAATATGGGGAACTGCATAGAAAAACGGGTCGAAGACGCGTTTTCACTTTTTTGCATATTCTTATGTAGAAAAACATGGGCTATTTTATATAGAAAATGTTAGAAATTTTTAAAAAAATTGTAAATATTTTTAATTAATTTAAAGACTTTAGTTAAATTTAAACAAAATATATGACGATTTCTTTCTTGTGATTTTTTGAATTACAAAATCATCAAGAAACGCCTTGGCGCCAAAGCGGCCAAAAGGAAAACACGAATATCTCTTAATCTAGATCGGCGTCTTCGACCCGTTTTTCTGTGCAGTTCCCCATATATCGTACATATATTGAAGAAGGAAAAAGAGCGGATTTTTTGAATAAAATATATACAAAGCAACCAAAACAATTCATACTGATACAAGCAAATTCCATATAGTCACAGGGAAATTCAGTTAGTTTCCAATTTCAATTTCCCATTTGACAGCAGCACACAGTAATATACGTACATTGAAATTGTAAGGTTCTTTTGCTCACACAGAGAAGTGCAAGAAAAGATGAAGGCCATCAGGTCAGGGTATAAGGAAGTGGGTGACAATGCTTCCTCCTTATAACTTGACCGAAGGCCACAAAACAAATTGGATTTTTGTTATTCATTTTTGTTATGCTGTAGAAGGGATTCGAACTTGACCTACTAAAAACTTAAATTGAGAGCGAGAGAGAGAAAGAAAAGATTGTGACAATTCCCAACTCCACACACACACAACTGTGTGTGATGGACGACAAAACCTTAGGGAATTTCCACAGTATATAGACAGAAACTTCCCTTGTATATATGCGGAGAAGCAAAACAGTCACGACGTGTGTGTGTGTGTGTGGAGAATGGAGATTCGAAACGACTATTATATATACACACACAGAAGATATAGAATTTCCAATTTCCAATTCAAATTTAAATAAATTTCTCTCTCCGTGCTGCAAATGAGTTGAAAGTTTTGTGAAATCCCTTCATTTAAATTTTAGCGTGGATCTTTATTCATTTTTCTAATGAACGCAAACGCAGTCGCGATCTTGATTAAATGTGACTATATATTGTCAAATTCCATGGTGTCGAAAGTCGAAACTTTTCATTTGATTCTATAAGTATATTTTGATAATGATTTTGGTGGAGGAGGAAAAGGACGAGGACGACGAATCTGGATCTCGGGCGATGATGAAAATGAAAATGAATCCCCTCAAAATGAATGACGTGAGTGTTCTGAGTTTTTTTTTTAATACTCGGCTTATATATATATATTCTTCATATATATGAAAACGATCGAAAGGAGAAAACCAAATGTTTTTTTCTATGGTAAATATATATAGATTCTCCCGTGTGTTTTCAAATGGTTGGATTTCCAGACTCTTCAGTCTGTCCGTGGTCACGGTTCAATTTGGTGTGTTGACGCGACCAAGGAAATGATGAGACGTGGCTTCATTCGTGTCCCACCGGGTTTCCACGACTTATCCAATGAAGAGAAAGAAAAGAGAATGAAGGAATTGAGGGCGTTGAATGAATCTCTGCCCATCTCAAACGTCGCCATCCATCACAGCCGGGACTTTCAAGTTTTCGAGTCCGCTGGGATTTTGGGGAAGGAAGTGAAGAAACTCAAATTCCGAATCATCAGTGTTTCAAATCTGAACCGACTGATTCAAAATTGCCCCAACTTAGAACACAGTACAATTCGTATAAGTGGGACACGTTGGGAGCCGGAATATATATAGCGGCCCCGATCATTTAACCGCGGTATATAAATGAGACAAATTCCTACAGTAAAGAAAAACAAAACATTATCAAGTCAATTTGATTCGTATAAATTACAATTACAATATCATTTGAAATGTTATATTTATATTTTATATCGTATTTAGCCAATCTTAAGTCATATGATGCACAACTAGACACTCAAGTTGAGCTCGAGAGAATAAACAAACAAATTGCTATTCAAATGTCCTATATACAGATATTTTGACCTTCTCATCCACATTTCTTGTGGTCGAGTTGACCCGATCGATTCAATTCCACAGATTATGTAAATGATAATAAATTTGCCGTTCTTAGGGAAGTTTTGAGAGAATGTTTCCGGGAAGATTCCCGACCACTTTGGATTTGAACTTGGAATTTCTATTTTCCTTCCTGACTTCCTGTATAAATCTAAATTAAAGGAATGTACATGTGAAATTCTTACAATTACTCCCAAAAAATCCGTGCCGTATAGCTGCACATTCAAATATATATATAAACAACAAATGAACAGAAAATATGTGTACGAGACGAACACGAAAATCCTTTATCCTTTGTGTTTCACACCTTTTGTCCGTAAATAATTGACCATTGCAATTTGCAATGAGCGCGTCTTTGAAAATGGTATTCACAGATGCGAACATTAGATAATTGTTTAGGTATAGTTCTGTGCTCTTTTCTCTCTGGTGTAGATTATATACCTAACATGGAGAGAATTGCCTTTTCCGGTTTATTATTATGCAACAAATTTAGAGTCCACACATTTTACATGTAAATGGACGGCAATGAGAATGGCATTTATTTTTATTGTTAGACTATTCAAATACCTATATGTACTGTGATAAAATTTGGCTCTTTGTTCTTAATTGTATTTATATCCGTAGAGAAAATGAACAAGGGATTGGTGTGGACCTTTCATTTCACGTTTCTCCAATTTCCTCAACAAAAAACAATGAAAAGAGCCAAGAAATATATACTGTGACTGTCAATTGGATTGTTCAAATGAGGGAATATTTTTTATCAAATGTCCTATAATTATATCGTAACTGTGTGGGCTCGTTGGTCTGTGACACAAGTCCAAAGTGAGAGGAGACAGAAATATAAGCTCCAGAATGAATAAAAATTACGGGGAATTGTCACCGTGACAGTCGTCACCATATATCAAAAGATAATATATAGATCGGGAAGTGAAGGGAGACGCAGTGGACATTTGAATTCCATTTTAAATGGACGAGAATGGCAATTATAGAGCACTTAAATGCTTGAATATGAATTGGCGCGTGTTAAATAATTATATAGGGAGCGATCCATCCAGGAAATGATGAACTTTTTTGGTGGATCCATTTCACATTTAAACTGTTTTCTCATCATAATTTCCAACAGAACAGAAATGAATTCACACACTCGACCATCAGGAAAATTCCTCCTCCACACACACAACACACACAAAAAAGGTGAGTTTTTTTTACAGGAATTCCTTTACTCACACACATTTCTGTTCTTCCTTCCCTTCTTTTGGATTTTTACGATATATATATACAAATTGAAAATTGTACACGGAGAGGTGTGGTGAATAATAATTCAATCAAAAAATGCTGAGCAGATTGGATTTGAAATGGAATTACTTGGCGTTTTCCTTGGCATCCGAGCTCAATTTGATTCCCGTCAGTTTCAATCGGATGAGCGGTCAAATGGCCAGTCAAAAGTCAATGTGGAGGGAAATCGTGTTCAAGTGTTGGGAATTGTTGATTGCCAACCAGTTGAGTTTCGTCACGCTCAGGATTGTGCAATCTATGGTTTTCTCCTCGACTCAATCCGACTGGGATTTCACGCCAATCATGCTCATCTTCACGGCGATCTATGCAGTTTTGTTCTCAATGATTCATTCCATTTTTGATGGCCAGCGGGATCTCAACACCAAAATCTACAACGAAATCCTTCACAGCCGTCGTAAAGTTTCCTATACACCAATATATTTCACATGGGGGCTAAACATTCTGGATTTTGTGGGCTGTTTTATATGTTTTATATATAGCAATAATGATATTCTTTACATGTGTTTTTGTCATTCGTCATTTGTCATTGTGAATGGTGTTTGCAGATGGATTGGAATTGGGATTGTCTCCAGGAGCAGCGACTGCAACTGCAACTGCGCGAGCAGCACCGAGGAAATCCCTGTTAGAATTTCTCCTCTGTTTCTGTCCATTTGGAATCTACGGCTGTCTCATCATTTACCCGGGTTTGTACTTCCTCAATCCGGACATTCCGATTCTTTGGATTTCCATGGTGCCAGCGGAATGGAGGAATTTCGGGACGCTCAGCGTCTGTCTTTCATTGGACACTCTTGGTTATTTCGTTCTGTTAACGTGGACCATCTACATAAGTTTCCTCCTTCTGTCCTTTGTCATGACTTTTCCCAACTCCATCCGATCGGCCACCCTGAAAATTCGGTATGTATACGAATTTGGACTTTGTCCTCCTCATTTCATTGGCATTCGTATCCCGTTTGAACTGAGGCTATATTTTATTTTATAGTACATGTATTTTATAGTTATTAGTATTTATTCATTTATTATGTGGATTTTGGATGTCAGATGGTACAATATTTGGCTCTCACTTGAATTAATAATGGATTCCTTGGGGACATTTCGAGCATTGGAGACTCAATTGAAATTCTTCAATTTGGGATTCGCGCGGGTCATTTGGCTCTCAAAACTGCTTTGTTTGATTTTGGGGACATTGGGTGGGTTTGCAGCCATTCGGATTTCTCATCGAAATCCTTTATTGGCCATCATCTATGCCGTCTGCAGTGTGGACTGTATCATTGCCTACATTTACATGTTCCAGCTCGCGTATGGAGTGACGGAGAAAGCAGAGGAGTTGAAGCGAGTCATCGAGTTGACATTGACTTCCGCTCGCTTGTCACACACCCATCGAAAGTACTGCGAGAAAATGTTGAGGTCCTTTCCGAGGATGGCGATGAGTGTCGGCGGATTTCATACTGTCAAACGAGAGTCTGTCCTCATTTTCGTGGATTTTGTGATCAAGCAAATGGCGAGCCTTCTTCTCACTCTATAAAAACCCGCATGATGTGTGATGGTTTTCCCTCCATTTTCTTTTCCTCTGTTGATATGTGTCGCCACATTTGATTTGGACTGAATTACTTGTTTAATAAATACATTTATTTAGGGGGTGGGAATATTTAAATTCTTGGGGGGGGGGGGGGTTTATGCAAGAAAATATACGAAAATAGAATTGTTCTACACAAAAAGATTATCCTCTGTACATTTTCCGCTTTATTCAGTCGTACGGACATTTGATTTTTGCATCTTAAAATTAATTAGTCAACGATTCGAGTCATAAAAGTATACCAACAGTCCAAAAAAGTCAGACTCGCTCGGTCCTATATCTTAATTTCGGTATATATAGTCATGAGCACGAAAGAAAAACAATTATATAGAGAAAATTGGAGACAAAGTTTTAGTGTAATATGGATTTGTAGAGTGAAAAAAGGGTAAATAAAATTGAGAAAATGAATGATAATTCTTGAAAGATATGTAACAAGATCCCCAATTTACAGAGAGACAATTATACTGTATGCTTGACAATAGAATTGATTAAGGTTAGTTTTTCCAAATAGATTTCCCTTGCAAAAAAACGTCGGAGAATATAGAATATAGTTAATCCTGATTGGTTGTTGGTGAATTGGAGAGATCTCGGGAATGCTTGATCTTCAAATGAGTTTTCAGGTTCGCTTTCTGTCCAAATCCTTTGTTACAAATCCAGCAAATGTGATTTTTTTCCTTGGTGTGAACCAATTGATGAATTTTCAAGCTCCCAGCTGTAGAACTGGCGTAGAGACAGTCGGGTTGAGGACATTTGAACGGCTTCTCCCCCGTATGAATCCTCTCGTGTCTCATCAAATGACTCTGAAATGGAAAAACCTTTTGAGAGTATTTACACTTGTATCGGCGGTTGTTATCCTCATGTCCCGTTGAATTCCGCTGCTCTCCACGCATTTGAAGAGGTGTTTTAAATATATACGATAAACAAAAAATTAGTGAACTGCGAGATGTACATAAATAAATAATATCATGGAAAATATCAAGTGAAAGTTTCATTAAAATTGAACCCGACATGATATTTTCGTGTCTTTTTTTATTACCGTCATTTGGCCAATCAATTCTTCACTCTCATTTTCAACTTCTTCAGCATAGTTTGGTCTTATTTTGACTCTCTTTGGTCGCAATTTCCTCATTTCCGGTCGTGGTCCAACTTCTTGGAGACTTCTAGTAGATTGAGATGATTGATTGGGAGAGTCGTCTTGTGATTTCCTGCAATTAAATTATCAAATTCAAAAACTGTTTGCGAGCAAGTCGACGGTCAAGGGAAAATCTCAACTCCTTTTACTAATTTAAAGATAGATTTAGATTAGACTAAAAATGCGAATTTTTTGCATTATTAAAATTGCATACTCTTGGCTGGTTGAACTTGAGCCAGAAGCATTCGCTTTCACCCCATGAGAATCCAGTTTCACCTTCTTTGACATCGCTTTTCCATTTCTCCGTCTTATTGACTGCCGTTTCAACTGAGAAATTCCAACTGCTACGGATTCGTCAGACCTTTCTTCACTCGGATGGAATTCCCCATTCGTCTATATATAAACATAACAACAAAAGTTGGGTTTAGTAATTTGCGATAAACATTTAAATGCCAATTACCAAGGGCAATTAACTTTAATTGAATCCTCGAGGTTGAACTTTGTCCAGTTCATAAAGATTTCAATGTTCGTTCTTTCTCTCACCTCAACATCAATTGTAGCAAGCTGTGAAGATTCATCACGGACCAATTCAATTGGTTTTACATCCTCTGCATTCCAAAAATCCGGACCAATAGAAATGTGAACCTGTTCGGAATTGATATTTGGACTCTCCAATTCCTTGTTATTTTGCAGGATTTTTGACGGGTATTTCGGGAGCTGTTGGAGCAATTTCTCGAGCTAATAATAAAATTATTATGGTAAATCTTTACAGTGATATTTGTTGAGATTTTATAGTAAAATGAAAATATGTTGATTGCAATTTCATATCTGAATGTGGAATTTTTGAAAGTTGAAACTGGACTCACCTGGTCAACAAAATAGGTGGATTTCAAGTTGGGAATCACATGAGAAAACTTGTCGTACATAGGAACTCACCAGCGTTCGGATCTTGAACTGTCGATTGAGAAACAAAAGAAAACAAAATAATAGATATGCAATGATTGTATAAAGCTGCACAAAATTATAATTCATTTTAAATGGGATTAATATGTGTTGTTGTTGTTTGTATAATATAACTCACAATGATTTGCTGCTCAGTATTTTCCACCACAGGCTCCAATTCTGTCTGTTTCTCTTTCGTCAAAATGATCCCAACCTGACGAGAAACCGCAGATGAGGGAAATTATGTACTTTGATTATTATTATTTATTATTACTATTAGTGGATTCTGAATTATATAATTGTGATTATTTAGTTTGTCATTTGACCGCGTACAGCTTTAAATAGCATTTTGGTATCTCCTTCCAGCCCGGCTCTGTTTAGCTCTTGAAATGACTCGAACACCACGCGGATTTCCCTCTGTAAAATCCAATATATAGTAATGATAAAAATATACAGAATTCGGATTAGGCATTTCTTCTTCTCATTCAGCTATATAAGACGGGTAATTAAAGGTATACTCAATGGAATGATGACAAAAGTTAAATGACTTACGAGAGTTTCCTGTGGAGCTCTTTCACATCTTCCATTCCGGTCGTCCATAATCAGTGGTGGAAGTGTAAATTTTTGGGCCCCGGTACGCTACAAAAAAACAAGATCTCATCTAGTGTAAAGCAAACCCACAATAATTCTGGGCTTTTTTGTATGCCATGCAAAAATATTAATAGCAAGCGGCGTCAAGTCGTGTAAGGCGCTGTCCATTAATGGAATCCACAAAAAAAATCTCTAGGCAAAACTCAAAACTGAATCTCGATTCCGCAATTTGCAATTCGCACTTGACTTTGCAGCCGCACACACAATAAAACAACAGAAAAAACTCGACTCCTTTTTTTGAAGGTCGCTGTGCATAAATCAAGTGGAAATTTCGCGGAACGCTTTTCACACGCTGTGCAAAATGCACAGTAACAAGAAAAATCGAGTCGTGTGGAATTAAATGAAAAAATGCGTGTAGAAAATAATGTCAAACCAAAAGGACGTCAAAATTATATAATTTGCACTTGATAATTCATCTTTTCGCCCACTTTTTTTTGTAGAGTACGGAAAAAAAGGCACGTGTGAGGAAAACTCGCTTGGAATCAATTCTGTTGAGTGACAGTGACAATAAAATGTATTATCTCTCTTCACGATCGATTTGAATTCCAATTTCAATTCCAATTCTGTGCGAAGGCCAAAAACAAGAGCAATAAAAAAGAATCAAGGAGAATGCATAATTTTAATTTATGAGCGATCGATTTTGCTAATCGTCCATCGGCCATCAGAATTTCCATCACTACAAAAGAAAAACTTACTGAAAAAAGGATTAAAAATCCCCCAGTTTTTTCACATTTAAATCCAAATGCACAATTAAAATTTGTCCTGAATGTTTTTCACATGCAAAAAAAATCAACTGCAGTATAAAAACACGCCGAGAAATTCAATCGCCAATTAAAATGATCAAAGACAAACTTGACAATTTTGATTAATGCTGAATGAAATGCGTAAAAATTCAAACGTCCATCAGAAAAAATCGAAATATTTCTATTCGTTTTAATTTGGAAATTGCCATGTTTTTCAATTTAATGTTAAAATACTGAAATTTTTGTGCGGGAAAGAAAAACGGGAATTTCTTGATGGCACAAGCAATATTCCAATGTCAAATCAATGTATAGAAAACGTAGAATTTGTGGGAATGACAACGCGCGTCCTTGAATTTCTCATGCAGAAGCAAAGGAAGAATTTATTATAAATTGTGTGGTGTGTAAAAGTCGATTGTTATTGTTTTTCTGCCTGATTTTCGCTATTTAACACGAAGAAAACCTCGTTGGCCTCGCATTTTCCACTCGAACGCGAAGAAAGAAACAACGAATTTATCAGCAGCCGCAACAAAAGCAGCAGAGAAAAAGACGAAGGAAAAGAAAAGAAGCAGTCTAAAAGTGTGAAAATGAGTTTGAAAATCCCAAGCAAAACAAAGCGACGGCTCATTTCAGTAATTCTCACTTTTATTCTGTTTCTCTTCACCCCAATTTTGGCACCTTTATTTTTCGGTCTTTGGTTGACTCGCCGTATTCTGCAACTTCAGTTCATCAAGTCCATTTTCTCGTCCTCGTCACTGATTGGCGGACAACGGAATCTCGGGGATTTCCTCAGTGGAATTTCTAGCGTCTTCGCATCCGATTCGTCCTATCAAAATCCACAAGCAAATGTTTCCTACGTCGCCACAATTCGCGGTCAAATTCAACTCGAGAAATTAAGGAGCGCCGTTGAAATCGCCTTTCAGGAATTTCAAGGGACAAAAACAAGAAATGAAAAATCGGGGCATTTGGAGAAATTCCCAGAACTCCGCCAATTTCTCACGACTTTCCTCGGTTTTTCCGTCTGGGAACAAGAAAAGAATTTCTCGGTGGAAAATCACATTCGCCTTTTTGAGCTGAAAGAACTGAACGAGCGAATGAAACGCGGGAATTTGGATTTGGATTTGGAGATCAAGATCAACAGCTGACTCTTCCAAAAGATGCGGGGAATTTAACGGCGGAAGAATCGGCGCAACTCGGTCAGGATTTAATTGCGATTCCGTACGAAGAAGGAAAATCCCCGTGGGAAATCCTCGCGCTTCATCGGCCGGGCGCCAATTCTACGATTCTCATTTTTCGGGCGCATCACGCGCTTGCCGACGGAATTTCCATCTTCTCAATTTTCTCCCAATTCCTGGACGCCGCCCACAAAAAATCCGCCTACCTCAAAACCACCCAGAAATTCAGTGATGTCGGAGAAAACGGAATCGGAATCGGCGGGAAGTTCATCAACTTTTTGGGCAGCGTCTGGACGTTTTTCGCGGGAGCGTTTGAATATTTTGAGCATCAATTGGAAACGTGGGATGAAAATCCGTGGCCTCCCGCTTCCGGGAAATTCCCCGCGGGCTATTTAAATGTCCCTTTTCAAGTCCCGCTGGAAACAATCAAACGGATCCAGAAATTCCATGGCGGCGAAGTCAAAACTACGTCGATTCTCTTGGCAGCCACCACCGTTGGAATTCGAAGGTTTTTTCTGGCCAAAGGAATTTCCGTCCCAAAATTCATTCACGCCAGCATGGTTTTCGGGGAAAAACGAAACCCAAATCACGCCACCAACAATTTGTGAGTAATTCTTCTTTTTGATTCCCTCCATTTTGGGCGGGTGAATTTTTCAAATGAATTTCCACCGTTAACTTTGAGAGTCAACTAATATTTTTGTGTGGGTGTTTTCCCGCCCGTGTACAATTAGTTCGGTGGGCGGAGTTCGGATGCCGACGGGGTTAAAAGAGGTCAATCGGGGTCAAGTCCTAAAGGAGATTGAGCGGGATTATTTAAATGTCAAATCCTCTCGGATTCCCGCCGTTGGCAGTTCTATTATGAATCTTCTGGGTCTCCTCCCACGGCGATTCCTAGCATTTGCCGCCGTGTCCTCAAATGTCCCCGCTTTTGACACGGAAGTCACCATCACTGGACTTCCGGTTTTGTCCATCGAAGGCTCCGCAAATCTCCCGTCCGCCCCCGATTCGTCACTTTTCTGTCATTTTTTTTTTAATTGCACATCCGGATTATTTTTCATTGTCGTTTTTGGATTTTGATTTTAATTGGATATTTCTTGGATTTGGGTGTTTTTTTGTAGGTGTGCTTTTGTTTTCGTTGGGAAATCCCGGGCGATTGAATTGCATTCTCAGCATCCGCAAAGACGCCGTCAAGACGACTGAAGAAGTTGGCGAGTGCAGCCGATTCATTCGAGAGGAATTCGGACTTTTGGAAAACTCGCCGGGAAATAATCATCCCAACGGCGGGAAAATTGACAGTGAGTCACGACGAAATTGGAGCTGAAATTTCTCCGGAGGGACTTCAAATTATAACGATTTGAAGCGGGATTTGCTTATTTAAATGTTAATTTTTCGTGTTTTAATTGTCAATGGTTAATTGTGAATCTATATAGTCAATAATATAAATCCACAGCGGACGTAATATTTCTGTTGTGCCTTACAAAACTAATAATTAAATGACAGACAAGTTTAAAAAATCTAAAGGTTCATTTGAAATCACATCATTTTGTTCCCTACAAAATATCATACAGACCTGCTTTTCAGTTTTAATATCAATTTAATTTAATTAATTCCTCAATCAATACATTTCAACTTGATTCCGTCATTCATTTGTCATTTGTCATTTGTATTTTCCTATTCCAATTTCCTCCTGCTTTTGTTGTTAATTGTTGTGGATTTTTATATTTAATACCTTCATTCAATTTCTCTTTTTGGAGCAGAACGCGGTGTTTCCTATAGGGATAGATAATATTTATTCGGCAGTAAAAAATTCAAAAATTCAAGTATTTTTAATACCAACTCCATAGTAAATTTCACAAGTAAATATATCCACAAATCCAAGTATTTTCAATTTAAACGCCAGTAATTTTACACAAGTAAATATAATAAAATTCCCAAGTAAAATTAATACCAACACCAGTAAATTTGTACAAGTAAATATATCAAAAACCCCAAGTCCTTTTAGCTCAAACGCCAGTAAATTAAAGTACAAAGTATATATAGAAGTATTATAAAATATATTCAGATCTGTATTATGCTAGAGTATATATCTATTATAGACATTACACATGACATTACACATGTGCGTTTTGGATTCTCAGGGTAAACAGTTGTCTTTTGAATACGCTCGTTTTTTAGATTTAACGGTTTTAAAGCAAAATTCAATGATTTCTATTGACTTCCACTGATTTCCGGTAATTACCGAGCATCAGAAACCTTGGAATTTGGAAGCGAAAGGGCTTTTCACCTTGGTTTCGCTTCCAAATTCCAAGGACATCACATCCTCGCAACGCGCCAACTCCAAAAAAAGTTTAAAAAAAAATCATTTTATATAGGAATCGACAGTAATATAGAATTCCACAATCAACGCAATTTAATCGCTGTCATGTCGTCATCATGTTTGTTTTGTAGTGTATATATCATTGGATTTTCTTTAGTCTTTTCTCCACACACACACACACACACACACACACAGGTTTTGGTTCTGTCCAAGGCTCCGATAAATGTAAACAAAATGGAGGCCTTTGAGAATTTCGCTATTATATTATATCGTCCTCATTCCTTTCAATCACTGAATACTGTATCGTGCTATATATCTTCAAAATGAAAGGTATATTTTGTCTCATTTTTTTTACTCATACTTCAATTCAATATTCAATGCTATATTTGTTCAAAATATTTTGTATTATATAGAGCTGTGGACAGAGCATGCACGCTCTAAATTTATGAGTGAACTCAATTTCACAAAGTCCACACACACACACAAACATGCACATGCATGTTTTATGACTCACTTCTTCCCAATACGAAAGCACTGTCACACACAGAAGTCGTCAAACAAGTCACCCGCTTTCTCTTTGGTGACGACGACGACGAAGACGATTTTATAAAGAATATAAAAATTAAACAATGAGACAATAATTAATCGTAAATATGTATAAAACGTACGATTTTTTTTTTCAAATCCTGCTTCTCCGCATCTCTATCTTGACTTTGACTTTCAACACTCTGCTGCGGGATTATTTCTCAGGTCACATCCTGACCCTTCACATATTCGACCACGTCACTAGAGAAAGAACGATGGAGATCCCGCGGGAAATTCAAACTACCACCACCGGCGGCGGCGGTATCCCAATCTCCCTCTCCGTTCTGAATCCGAATTTCTCCCGCTCCACTTTCACTCTCTCCTCAAGATTTCGTTCCCTCCGTCATCACGCGCTCAATTCTGCAGTTCATGTCCTCCCCTGGGATGATCCTCCTCCCGAATTCACCTCCAGGAATTCCCTGCTCTTGCTGGAGGCCTTCATCGAGTTCTTGTCTCTTCCGGGTGGTGGTGAGGAACTATTGAATTTCAATCTCCTCGAGGACACACTCATCGAGCTGGTTCATTTGGAGGAGGACTCAGCTTCTTGAAACATTCTGGAGGCCAAGAGCGTCTGGCACAAATCCCGTTCCAACTACAATTTCTGCCTCTTCTCCGAAAACACGATTCGACTCCACGTGGATTTCCGGAGGAGGAGGAGCTGAGAATCATTTGGATGTGGACGGTCCGACTCCGACTTTCCAATCGACTTCCCATCGTGACTCTCGTCAAAATCCAAATCCAAACAGAACCATCACCGTCGCAACAAGAAGAAGGAAAGGGGAGGCGACAATTAATAGGGCGTTACTGGTGACGAAGGAGGCCAAGATCCCGTACAAATTGATGCTGACCCTCCTCTCATAGACCCTTGACCTTTGACCCGGATGATGATGCTGCAATACAATGGTACTGGCTGGACGAGGAAATCCTCCTCGGTGGCTATTGGATGTCCATTGGCCCGCCCAATCTATCCCTCCTCATCCACTCCTTTCAACGGCTCTTTGAGTCCGGGATTGAGCAGTTTTGGGAGGCCCTGGGCTTTGCTCTCCAGTGGCGTCTCAACTTCTCCCCAGTAAATATGACGGCGGGGCCGGATAAGTGGGAGAACGTGATGAAGGAGGTCTGGGAGAGAAAGGAGGCGGAGAATTTGGGCTCCTTTCGAAATTCCCTCATTAAATCCTCCTTTGCTCTGGTGATTGGTGGACTGATTCTCGCCTTCATTTGGTTCCTCATTCAATTCCTATCCATCCATTTTGTAATCGCAACCTGATTATCATTACCAGCAACAAGAACACCGTCCTCAAATTTGACCAGGTCCACAACGATGAGCATCATTTGTCAGTGTGGGTGGGATTTTATACCGGGGTTTGCGCCATACCCCGTCAAATCCGAGTCCAGAGCAGGACAATGTTCTCCATGCCGACTTTATTCAAATGCTATTGATTTCTATTTCAACTATATCGACTGAAATCCCAAATCACACAGGGATTAATGAGAATTTCTTCGGTTTTGAGGTTTTGATCAGGGTTCTGTTGATAATTAATAAGCAACATTAATTTAACCACCCTTAATTAAGCACCTGGTATATGAATGAGCACCAAAACTACGAAATTTTTCAGAATCGTGTAGATTAAAGCAACAATGAAAACTTTGCCCATGAAAAATCCCTCCAATTTATTATTATTTATTATTTATTATTCCACACCAAAACAACACAAAAATAAACCCAAATATTCCAAGAGGAAAACAGGCCGTAGAAATGCCTTTAAAAAAATACGTCAAAAAAGACGTAATCATTTGTTCGGTAGATCAAAATCCTACATATCGGCCGGTCCTATATCTTTTGTTTTTATGGTGGTGGATTGCTCCAATTCTTCTTGATGAAGTCGAGATATGTGAGGACGGAAGAGAAAATGAGGGGTTTGCCCTGACCACACTGAAACCCGGC
>JAIUND010003438.1:0-15865 GCA_034699125.1 Gisinianus flammeolus
GATGGAGCTGTGGGTCCTGCGACATTATTGTCTGCCATGACCTTTTCTGTCACCCTCAATTTTTTCACAATTTTACCGACAAAGACGGACGCAGTCGGAGCATTTCCGCAAATTAAGGAAAATCCTTATAGTTCCTTTGTGAACTTAACAGACGATATGAATTTGATATGCATAGAAATTCCACATTGAATGTTGTGATGTGGTGCATTAGAAATTCCTCTCCATTTCATATTGATATTATTATTATTATTATTATTATTTGATGTACATTCCTACTTTTACTTTTACTTGGCCATCATTCACCCATTTCAGTTAATTGAAGAAGGTGCGGGAAGATTGCGGGAAACTTTCCCAGAAAATTTCCATCCATGACATGATGTGAATGTAAATAATGTAAAATAAAATTGTACATGAATTGTACTGACTATAATGAGTGAGTCCACTCATTTACTCGACCCATTCCAACAAAATCCATTCAACTCGCTATCCATTTCGATAATAACATTTCAAGGATTTTTTTTTATTATTTTAACTTGTTCCTTATAATTTAAAATATTTAAATTGAAAGAGGAGGAGGAATTATACGCGACAGAATTCCACACACAAAACAAAAGGCATAAAGACAAAAGTTCAAAATTCCCTTATAAAAACAGACAAAAAAAACACTGACAATGTGACAATGTAATAATAATAATAATATTAACATTAAATAGAGATTCACAATTAACAATTTCAATTTTGACATTGTCATTTAATGCGACAAGCGAAAGTCCACAGACGAGGACGAAGAACGAAGAACGACGAACGATGAAGACTTGACAGTTTTTTTGGGGGGAATTACAAAAAAGGGGGGGACTGTCTCGAGGCGGGGGGGGGGAATATTTGTAGAAGTGGTTGGTTATTATTATTCGGTGGAGTAGGAGTCGTCCTCGTCCGGTGGTTCCATCATTTCTTCTTCTTCTTCTGGTTGATGAGTGAGGAGATGTCGTTTGAGTGGCCGATTATCAGGGAAAGACATGGGACAAAGATGACATTTATACGGTTTCTCTCCGGTATGCGTTTGTACGTGACGCTTGAGGTTCTCCCTCAAATTAAAAGCCTTGGAACAATTCTCAAACTCGCACTTGTAACTCTTGGCTTTCGCATGACATTTTAGATGGCGGGAGAGGGCTCCGGGCGTCGTGAAGGCAAACGAACAGTCATCCATTTTACATAGATATGGCTTTTCCCCTAAAAACAATTAAATGTACAATTAAAACAACACAACAACAACAATTTTCCATTAATTAAATGATCAAGATCAAATGATGTAATTCCAATCTCTCTCTCTCTCTCTCTCACCTGTGTGAACTCGAATATGGATTTTTAATTTGGTCTGCGTCCCGAAAGCTTTGGCACAGTGATGACACAAGAACTGTATGGACAGGTCACGTCACAAACAATGAAAAAATAAATAAAGGTCAGAGGTCAAAGGTCAAAGTCAAACTCACCAAAAAACCAGAGTACATTTCTTGAATTTTGGATTGTAATTAAATTTGCTATGTAAATTATTAATTATTTAATATAATAACAAACATTGTGTACCTGTTTCTCTTTCAAATGAACCGCGCGAATATGATGACGAAGATTGGAGGCGGAAGCATAGGAAAGACTACAATCCCCTTGATCACATTTATACGGTTTAATCCCACTATGTCGCTCCAAATGATATTTGAGGGCGCTGGATTTGAAAAAACATTTGTCACAATTCAAATGAGTACACTTGAAAGGGCGCTCTCGAGGTTTTGAATGAGCCGCCTTCACATGCCGTCTCAACTCGGACTTGCTCGGGAACTCCTCTGGACAGTCCTCTTGCCAACATTTAAAGAGCCCGCCACCACCACCAGGAATCGAACCCTCGTCTCCATTCTCCAATTCCGCTTTCTCGGAGTCGCAATTCTGTCGGGCAATGTGACTTCGGAAAAGGACTTGAGACTTCCATTTCTTCCCACATGTGGAACAGAGGTAGCTCCTCCCCCTTTTCCTCTTCACATTGGGGTTGACCTCTGGACTTTGACCTTTGACCTTGGGTCCTCGTTTTTTGAAGGGCCCGGAAGATTTGGATTTGGATGTGGAGGACGTGGGAAGCTTATGATGATGACGAGAAGAGCGGAGATGTGGATCATCATCGGGGGAAGAGGAGGAAGTTGGTCGACTAGTACGAACTGTGGTTTCGTGACCTCGATTGTGAATCCGCATGGCGCATTTGTAGTCAAAGGTCAGGGTGCAAGAGCGGACTTTGCACTGGAGGGACTTCCGGGTCAAATGACGTTTGAGATGGAATTTCCGGGCGAAGGACTTTGAGCAAATTATACAGACGAATGGGAGCTCCTCCGTCCGCCCTTTCACCGTGGACTCATCGAGGGAGGCGAGGAAAGCGTCTCTTGAACCGGAACCGGAAGTGGCAGCAGGAAAAGATGGTGAGGAGAATAGAAACGAGTCGTCATCATCAACATCATCATCACCTTTTTCTTCTTCTTGGTCATTCCTAACTTTTTTCCTCCTCCGGGAGGAAACGGAGGAAGTTGATATGGCGGGTTTTTTGGGGCTGGAGCGTTGCCGCCTGGAAGGAGCCGCCGCCATTGTCAACGAGCCATCAGAGGAATTCCCGCCATTTTCATAGTCATCGTCATTGTCATCATTTTCGTCACTGTCCAGTTCCTCATCACTCTGAGAGCCAACGTCAAAATCAAAATCCGACGAGTCCTCCAGATCATCTTCGTGGTCGTCGAAGTCATTGTCATTGTCGTTGTCATTGTCCTCGAGGTCATTTCCGGTTCCGGTTGTTCCGGTAGTATGGAAGAGACGATGATGAGTCTGAAGATTCTGTTCATTCCGGAAATTCTTCCCGCACTCCCCACAGAATTTACTGCTCGTCTTCTCCCGAAGTTCCACCTCCACCAGCGTTGGATTGCAATTGGAATTGGAATTCGAATTCGAGTTGGGATTTAGGTGGGTTGGGACGGAAGTGGGACCGGAAGTAGTGGTGGGGATATCGGGAGAGGAGTGGTGAAGAGTCTCATCATCATCATCATTCTCAGGGAGATTCACCAATAAATTTGAAGGGACGGGAAGGAAATTCGGATGGGTCGTCTCATCATCATCCATCATCGTGAGGTCAATTTCCATGGACTCTTGACTACTCAGATTGACATTGACTTCCGGTGTCTGTTTGTTGTTGTTGTTTTTATGGAGGATTTTTTTGTAGGATGGTGGGCATTTCCGGCCCCGTTTCCGCCGGAGATGACTCTGGAATTTCCGGAGACTGTAGAATTTAGAATTGCACTTGACACAGAAGATATTGATTTTGTCGCCGTTGATTAGACAATTTGCATTTGAATTTGACATCCTCGCCGCCCTCTCATTTTTCATGCCCAGAATCATTTTCTTCCTAAAAATATAATATAAAAAATTACGCGGGTTTTTTGTTTTTATGAAAATTGAATATTCAAATGTTCGTGTTTTATTGTATTACTTGAACTTATTGTTATTATTTATTATTTCAATTATTTGTACGTACTTTTGCGTGGCCGCTGTCGTTCGCCCGGTAGAATTTGAATAAACGTCCAATTTTCGGGGTCTCCCGACTTTCCTTCGGATCCTCTCAGACTCGGCGGCGGGTTTTCGGGGTTTTTTTGAAAAGTTTTCCTCATCATCACAATCATCATCAGCGTCATCATGGAAGAATTCTTCGGGGTGAGGATGATGACTTTTGTCATGTTTGGAGAGATTCTCTTTACGAGTGAAGGACTTGCCACAGTTTTGGCGGGAACAAGTGAATGGTTTCCGTTTGTAGTGTGTCAACAGATGACGAGTCACGTGATGCTTCTTGGTGAACGGCTTGGAACACACTTGACAACTAAACTCTGCACTCGACTGCTGCTGTTGCTGTTGTTGTTGTTGTTGTTGTTTCTCTGGCTCTAAATCCGCCTCTAGAATTTCCGAGGGATCGGGATTTGGCTCATTTTGAGCCTCCAATGACAATGACAATGACGATGACGATGAGTCCAAACTGGCGCTAAAAACAAAATTAAATTAGGATTTATTGTCCTTTGTAAAATGTCTTCTTACATGAGACGCAGTGTCAGACCTCACCTGTAAGAGAGGTTGCACAAATGAACGTGATGTTGGGACGTTATGGAATGGGTTGATTAAAAATTAGAAAATTTGCAATTTGGGGGGTTTTGACTACAGAAAAATGTTAAACAAATTTCAACTTTAATTTTAACGGCGGTCAAATGCAAAACTTTTGTAAAAAAGTTTTGTTAAAAAATTATTTTTTTTCAAAATTTAGCATTTGACCGCCGTTAAAATTAATGTTAAAATTTGTTTAACAATTTTCCGTGGTCAAAACCCCCCAAATTGCAAATTTTCTAATTTTTAATCAACCCATTCCATAACGTCCCAACATCACGTTCATTTGTGCAACCTCTCTTCGGTGAGGTCTGACACTGCGTCTCATGTTAAGAAGACATTTTACAAAGGACAATATAATTGAGTTGATTGAGAATGTAGAAGATTTTACTTGTGTTAAAGATATTTACTCATTTAATTAGTGTATTTAATTTTTTTAATTTTGTCATGTTTTGGAATTGTGAATGTAAATGGAAAATTTTGAATTTAATTACCCTGACGGATTTTCAACAACTTTGACGGGATTTCCCAATGGATTTTGAACGTTTGGTCTTATTCTGGTCATTTCATTTTCATTTTCGTTTTCGTTTTCATTTCCGGTCTCAGTTGGATTTTCCAAGGATTCCAATAATGGATTATTTGTGGTGGTTGACGACGACGACGACGACGACTCGATAGAATTTGCAATGGATGAGACGACCAGATTTAATTCCAATGGAGACTCACAAGGGTTTGATGGTAATGATAATGATAATGGATTTCCATCGGGATTTCCACGTGTACTCGTGTCGTCGGATTCAATTTTGACTTCCGGTTCATTTGTTGGTAATTTTAATTTGAGTTCGTGTTCTTGTCCTGATTCCGCTTCGGGTTCTCCAGAGGACAAGACGAAATCCTCCCCATCCATAATAATAATAATTTCCTCAATATAATTTTTTGTAATCTCTCTCTCTCTCTCTCTGTAAATGAATATACGATGAAGAATGAAGAATTCACAATTTACAATTCATATATGAACACTTTCAATTCTTAATTGTACGTTAAATGTGAAATGGAGCTTGTCATTCAATTCAATGTGTCCTCATCCATTTAATGAGGATTTAATTGTGTAATTACCGGAATGAACTTGATTCCAGATTCCAGCTACGCGAGATTTCCCATCAGATGAGGAGGATTTTTGTCACCTTGTGCGTGACGATTTGAAAATGATAAAAAGAGAAAAACGGAGAGGAAATTAATTACAGTTAATTACGGTATGATGATTGAAATACAATGTGGACAATTTAATTGATGAGTTTTTTTTTTTACCTGTATCAAGTTGACAAATCTAGAATTTAAGGAATCTATACAGTCTAGAGACATGTGCAGGCTAAAGATTTAGCTCGCGAAGTCTGAGCTAATGAGTTAACTGTGGGATTACGCAAAAACTTGTTTTATCCACTCCATTTGTTTAGCCAACTTTAGTCCATTTGTATGGAGTATACTTTTAGCTTTTAGTTAGCGAGCTAAGATTTTTTTTTAGCTCGCTAAGCATGAAGCAATTTTAGCTCGCGAAGTTTTTGCTCGCTATATTTTTGCTCGCTATATACGTTTTTCCCCGCTATGTTTTTGCTCGCGATATGTTTTTGCTCGCTAAGGGATTTTGTTAGTTCGCTAAATTTTTTTTAGCTCTTAGCTGTGGCTATGAAAAAGTCTTCAGCCTGCCCATTTCTACTGCAGTCTGTCTGTGTATATATTTTGACACGGACAATTTGGACAGGATTTAAATATTGACTTGGTGTCTCGACCACTCGTTCCAATCAACTTGACCAATATTTAATTATGATTACAAGTTTAATGGCTCAAATAACTAAATTACTGTTCAATTCTCAAACCCCACAATTTAAATGTACACATGAAAAATGTGAAATGTGTGTGTGGAAAAAATGTAAATATTTTTTGGACTTTTTTTTTGGGATATCAGTCTTGTATAATTCCTTTGGTAATTCCTAAAAGAATCGATTCCGGAATTGGAATTACCAGGAATTACCTTGGAATTAGAATTAGCAAAAGAATTAGTAAAAAGAATTACCAAGGAATTGGAATTGGCGAAAGAATTACTAAAAATAATTACCACGGAATTGGAATTGGCAAAAGAATTACTAAAAAGAATTACCTTGGAATTAGAATTAGCAATTTGGGAATCTTTACAAGACTGTGGGATATTCTCAATTTGAAGTGGAGCTCTCGCGGTTTTCTGGCAAGGAAAAAGAAGAAGAAAAAAAAGGAAAGAGTCCCAGTGTTGTATAATTCCACTTGTTGGTCATTTTAATTCTAGGTAATTCCTTTTGAAATCCTTTTTGCTTTAATTCCAATTCCTGAACCCATTCTTTTTGGAAATTTTTTGGTAATTCCAATTCCTTAGTAATTCTTCCGACTGATGCTTTTGGTAATTTTAATTCCATAGGTAATTCTGATTGTGATAAAATGATACCCAATTCTGGAATCGATTCCCAAGGAATTGCTAAAAGAATTATACAAGACTAGGAAAGTCCAAAAATCTAGAGCGAATTTCACATTTTCAACAATTAGAATCATTGGGATCGTCGATCGTGAATGAACGAGTCATAATAAATAACAATAATAATGTAATTTAAATGTATTTAATTTAAAATCAGATTAATGAAGCTGAAGCCGATTTAATTATAATTGCACATTTAATTTTAACATGTATTTATTTATTTTGCAAATGACTTTCTCGTCTTCCTTGCCGCTCGACTCAAAATTCAAATTTCAGTCCACGACTTTTTCCTCGTCAAATCTCCAATTCCAATTTTGAATTTCCAAAAATTACAATTACAATTACAATTAAATTGAGGAAACTCCACAAGTATTATCACTCCATTAAATACACATCCTTTGGATGTCAATTACAAAAACTCCAATTGAAATGTACAATTAAAACACCACAAGGAAATCCACAAGCACATTTCGATAACAACACACAGGTATACGACAAAAAACTCTCATTACAAATATTATATGTGTCTGATTGTAAATTCTCACTTGAACTTGAAAAAACCACACACGACAGAATTCCCGTGTTTTTTTGACTGTTGTGGACAATCAAAATCACCATTGGATAAATCTACATTTAAATGCAAATGTACACTATCAATTATAGCTCATGAGATTGCAATTAAACAAGAGAAGATACAATAAAAAATCCACAATATACGAAATTCCATGTGTACATACTTATGTTACGTAAGTTGTATATTTTTTGTGGACTCGGTACACGACATTCATAATTTGTAATTGCTCTTCTGGTGGTTTTGTCACTTTCATTGTTCATTGTAATTATAATTAAATTGGGGCTTTTTTTCTGTAGTATTTATAAACTATATCATAGTTAAACTATATGTATTAATGTGTGTGTGTATGTATATATTATATATGTAGGTTGAGAATGATGCAGCTTCGGACGAGAACTCGAGTGACCCGCTCCAGCTCTAATAGCTCCAGCTCCAGCGTCGTCACCGGAACCGGAACCGGAAGTGCACCTAAAATCATCAGCAGTCTGGACAATAAAAAATCCATCAAAAAATATCCTCCGTCGTCATCCTTCGTCGTCAATTCCAATAAACCAGCACAGCTGCAGGAATCCGATTCTGTTTCTGTGTCTGTCTCTGAACCGGCGGTCCAGAGCGAAGGCGAAGGCAAACCTCAAACCCTGCTTGTACATCTCAATCACAACAATAATCACAACAATAATCACAACAAGGTAATTTAACAAATAAACACAGCACTAAATTCTACATAAAATCAATCAATCAATTCAATTATAATTCAGGACAGTAATTAAAATAAAATAATTAAATTCCAACTTCCCATTCCATTTCCATTCGCCTGTGTATAATTACTTTTTCACTATATTGACAATTTTGTATCCTTGCCAAAAATATTTATCATATTATTTAAGTATTTTAATTTTATATAATTAATTTACATGTACACAATACCCAACTAATTAAACTACATGATTTAAATGTGTCTACTCTACTTTATGAATATTACAATTATCTTTTATTTACTGGGCACATTCTAATTCTTGTCTATATATAACTCTCTGGTTTTTTGTCTGTGTATATATAGACTCCAGAGGAACCGGAAACGAAGGCGGTGAGGCCGACTCGAGTCAATTCCGAGGACATTAAAACTCCAGTATTTCCCGGCCCTCCAGTCAAAAGCAATAATGTCAAGGTCAATGTCGTCCAGGTCAATTCTGTGGACCTTGACGTGAACAAGAATAATCAAAATGATGTCAATGGGAAGGTCAAGCTGAGGGTCAAAAGGAAGGTCAAGCCCATCCAGTCAATTTTACAAAGTCAAAGTCATAGTCCAGTCGAGGAGGAAAAATCCCTTCCCGGAGTTGTGGTTGTTGTTGTTGCTGCTGCTCCTGCTGCTGCCACGAAAAATCCTGGTGCGGATGATGAGGAAGTGGGGGGAAATTCAAATTCCAAAATCAAAGTCACTGTCAAATCCAAATCCAAATCCACTTCCAAATTCAAATCGAGTACAAATTGTGATAGAAAAGAGCGGGAGACGGCGGAACAACCGAAATCCGAATCCTCCGAATCCGAATCAGAGCCAGAACTGCCTTTACTGACACCGGAAGTGGGGCCGGAAGCTGAGGACATGAGAATGGACATAGAAACCGAGTCCGATGTCGATGCCAATGCCAATTCCACTGCCAATACCAATGAGAGTTTGACTGTTGTGGACAATGTCAGTGTCCATGTCCATGAAAATGACGAAGACGAAGACGATGGGATTGACATACAAAATGAGGAATTTTACCAGTGTCCCAATTGCTGTGTGCATTTCCTGAGTCTGGAGAATCTCCAGGCTCACATCCTCAAATCCTGTCACTATGCTCAATTCAATTTGGACTTGAATCGCTTGGAGGAGGATGACGATGAAGATGATGACGGAGGAGGAGGAGGAGGAGGTGGGAAGAATGGTCTGGACTCGTCACAGGATCCTCTCGGACTGGACTTTGACCTTGACCAATTTAACCTTGAGCTTGACCCAAATCTGGATTTTGACCCCTTTTCCAATCCCACACCCACACCAACAACAGCAAATGCAAATGCAGTTCCTCCGGTACAGGTCAAAACCGAATTTGGATTTGAAGTCCAAATCCCACCGTCCAATCCTCCTCAAGGTCAAGGTCAAGGTGAATGTCCAGGTCCAGGTCCATGTCCAGGTCCAGTCGTCCAATTGTCATCGTCCTCTCAACAACAACAACAACAAATACAACAACAAATACAAATACAACAACAACTGGCGGAGAGCTCTGAGGATTTCCCCGTTCGAGCCTCCGTCGCTCTCTATCAACATCCAAATCCGGGTGGTGGTCCTAGTCCGGGCTCGAATCCTGGATCAATTGGATTCATCCCCATCACATCCTCATCCCGAATTCAGATGAATAAATTGGGGAAACAGAATTTACATGTCCATTCAATTTTAAATCCCCCGCCACAGATCCCATCTTCTTCTTCTTTTTCTTCTCCAGCTGGAGGACCAGCTCTAGCTCCGCCCCTTCCAAACACAAACACCCCCAAAACGGCGACAACAACAACAAAGATTTTAGTCCCGCTCAAGGATTTGATGGCCAAATTGAGGAGTCAATCCTATTGCGTGGTGGATTTTGAAGGGGACCCGACCAAGAAAATCATTCGGTTGACGGGTGGCGGGAAGAAAAATGCTTTGAAAATGATCGAGTCCGCCGTTCAGTCCGCGGCCTCCGCAGCAGCATCATCATCATCATCATCCTTTTCCCGATCAGATTCCGGCTCAACGGCCGTCAAGACGACCAATCATAATCATCCTCAACATCATCACAAGACGACTAAACCACTCCCAGCTCTCATTCCCGCCTCATCTTTGATCAAGTCACTTCCGGTCACCATTCCAATTCCAACTTCCGGTTCAACTTCCGGTTCAAATTCCAATTCAATTCGAACGCGACCCCTCGCAGCCTACGAATCCCAAATAATACCAATCCACAAGAAAACCCGCCCCCATAAATACTATCATCCTCATCATCATCATCTTAAAATCCTACCCAAAGTCCAGGCGGCGGGAAGGATGATGCCATCAGTGTCAATGGATGTGGATCCGCTGAGTCTAGATCCGTTGGATTTGGAGCGGGATGATGATGATGATGATGAGGGCACTGGCGGGGAATTTAAAAATCAAAGTGGGACTCCTCCTTCTCGGAGGAGTGGGAAGAGGAAAACCGAGATTCACGTGACGAATGAGAAGAAGCGCCGGCTCACGATGCGGAATTCCTTTGAGATCCTTCGGAAACTCATCCCAGAGATTTCCCGGCAAGTCACCGTGTCCAAAGTGTCCATCCTCACGAATGCTCTCCGTCATATTCAAAAGTCTGAGCGTCGTCTAAAGGAATCTACTACTCAAAAAGCCCGTCTCAATGCCCGGAATGTGTTTTTGAAACTCAAAGTTCAGGAGATGACCAATTCGATGAAGGTGGAAGAAGAAATGGACGACGACGACTAAAGATCAACACCAAATGTTTTCGTATTTGTCATTGTCATTGTCATTTTTTGTTCCCACCGTTGAATGAAATGTATTATGAATTATATATATATAATATGTATTTACCGTGTGAATTTGAATGAATGCATAGATTTGTACGATTTTTTTGTAATTGTCATTTTGGAGTTCATAGTTAATTGTTATTTAATTAATTAATTAATCAAGACCAATTAAACATGTCATATTCTGAAATATATACCTTTCACTTTTTTGGCTTCTGTGTCAAATCCATCATTTTTTTTTTGTACATAATATTCCCGCATTTATTTCTTTAATTTAATTTAATTTGTTTACATGCACATAGAAAAAGAGCGCTTTTTTTTCTTTTTTTTCTTTGCATTTCACCAGTCGATAAAATTCATTTAAATTCATTTTTTGGAATTTGTAATTTGAGCTTTTTTTTGAGAATTGAATTTGAGCAATTTTTCGAATACATCAAAAAAATAAAGGTGGACAATCGAATTTGAATTTGAATTATGTATACAATCAAACAGGAAGAAGAAGAAGAAGAAAATGGATCAATTATGTGGAGGTGGTGTGTTCAAATTGAGATTGAAAATGGCGGGGAAAAGTTGTTTGAAAGAGTTTTCGAGCGGGAGGAGGCCGTGGAAAGACTGAATGATGTCCGTCGCGATATTCCCTTGCATTTCCTCCAGTTGTCGAAGGTACGCGAGTCTTTGGAGCATCTCTGCATTCACCGCTGGACAATCCCCCGTCAATTCCTGTGTGTGTGTGAAGGGAACACATAATTTAATTCAAAAACACAGAATAAAACAACAACAACAACATATTGTTATGAAAAACTCAACTATTTTCATACATATATACATAGAAAATCAAAGAAACGCTGAAACACAAAACACACCAAAAAAAACCCTTGAAAAGGAATAAAAAGAGACATGCCGTGGCTGAGAATCGAACTCTGAACCCAGGCAAAGGTTCGATCCCCACTAGAGTTATTAAATGCCTCTACACTTTTGTTTGTTTGTGTGTTTATGTATATTATGTACCTGGAGGATGTGCATGAAACGGATTTGAGCTTGACATTTGGGATGATTTTGGAAGATTTGGTAGGTGGAAAGGGACGCGGGGGGTTGAGCCATCGTCACGAATTCCAAGAGAAGTTCTGGAGTTCCCTCCAGCCAATCCCGGACTTTACTATATAATTCCTCCTCATTTGGCGCGGACTCCAAAACGTGCATAATGTGTTCACGGGCCGTCTCGCCCAGTTTTTCCTCCAGTTTGGACCAAAATTCTTCAGATAAAACTGGACCAAAAATTCAATCAAAATCACAAAAACAAAAAAAAAAAACTATACTTTTAACACAACACATAATTTAAATCAAAAAATTAAATTACCCGGAAATTTATTATACATATACCCGTTTGAATGTTGTCAACGTCGACCAGTGGAATCGAACCCTCGTCCTCATCCTCATACTCATCTTCATCTGCTTGGACTTGTTTTAATAATACTTCTTTCAGTTCCTCCACTTTTACTTCAGTCTCGTCATTTGACCGCTTTGGAGCTGCTGGATTGATGCTGGACACTACTGATGGTGGATTGGTCACTTGGACAACTTCTCCATGAAATTCCATCTCCAACAATCCAGATTTTTGATGAGTGTGAAGAAGCCCGCCAACTACTTTCAAATCCCCATTCAATTCCAATTCCGGGTCACAAGGGGTCAAATTGTCGGAATCCTTATCCGAGGATTCCGATTCCGAATCATTGTCGACGACAATCTCCAGTTGCCCGGGAGAAAAACCCCCATCTGAATTTATTTGATCTTCATCTCGCTCATCCTCGTCATCATTTGGTATTTGTGGTGAAGAGGATGGAGGAGAAGGAGGAGGAGGGAATTGACAAGACTTGTCATGTGTCTCTTTGGGTGGGAAATTCGAATTTGGATTTGGATTTGAAGTTGACGTTGGTGTGGGAGTGTGACGAGTTTGATGTCGATGGAGTCGAAACAAATGAGAATCCCGTTCCTTGACGGTGGTAAAAGTACAAGTACATTCCGGGCACGCCGGACCTGCAGGGACATGATTAAGCTATTACGAAACGGAGGGAAATTCAAATAATTCAAATATGTATAATAATGTAATTAATATTTAATCGCTCAATTCATTTTTTGTAATGAATTGATATAAAGATAATTATTAAAAATAAATGGGGGGGGGGGCTTGAGTTTAAATTGAAATAATTAAGTACCTGCATGTGTCGGGTGAGCCCTTTTCGATGTGCGTAAAAGCAACTACAGAGCTGACAGCTAAATCTCATCCGGACCATCTTTTGATACGCGCCACAGCCTTTTGTCAAGGCCAAATGTCAAATCCCACAGGTCACAGGTTAAAGGTCAATTATTAGTTTAATTGCAATTCCTACAAACAACAACAACAATAATAACAACCATACTTAACAAACAATCAATTCGAACTTTTTGTTTGATCAAGTAATTATTATTACGGCCACGCATCCGCCATTCCTAACTTTGACTGACCTTTTATTACATATAGTTTTTAATGACATTAATTAACTTTAACTGCAATTACTATATATGTGGTCAATGATATATATAGGTGCTAATAAGACGTGATGTACTCGGTGTACTATATGGAACATATATATATATATATATAAGAAGAAAACAAACTTACAGCAGGTTTATTATATTATTATCAGCTCGGCACAGGGCGAGCAGGCGCAGTGACAAAAAAAAAAGGGAAATCCTATAATATACTGTGGACTTTCTATACCAATTAATGTGGCCTAACTTTAATGAGAAGAGTTTCTATTGTATACATATATATATATGATTTATAGAAATGACGACGCGTGATGACAAAAAATACGAATCCGGAAAGAGGAAATTGCAATGAGAGATCTATGGAATTATTATATATATACGGACACAATACAACTTGAATTTCACGGCAGTCAAACACGGACGACACAGAGAGTATATAATACCAATAATTATTCAATCAATTCACACAAAATAAGTAATTATTTAAAACTTGAATGTAATTATATAAAAATGTAAAAAGGTTATATTTGTTTCAGATTCGAATTTTTGGATGACTTCGTAAAGTGAGCGCGCTTTTGGATTTGAAATGGAATTTCAATGTCATCAAAATTGAACGTCACAATTACAATTAAATCCTAAGACACATTATGCAGTGGGGCAAAAAAAAAAAAAATCCTTATTACACAGGCGTTGACTTTGAAGCAGAATTGCTGTTTTTGCAAATTTTGACAAAATTTGGCCAAACGGAAATGCTTCCCTTGATGGCAGCATTTTTGCATTTACAAAATGCAATTCTGCCTCAAACTAAATTTTGACCCGTGACACATATGCAAACATAGCTGAAAACACGGCGGCCCCGATCGTGTAAAATTTAGGGGGGAATTTACACGGTCGTATTTTTTGTTTGGTTCTGAAAAATCAAAATTGACGAAAAAATCGGTTCCTATACCTGGAATTTTTGGTATATAGGGATCAATATTGATTTTGAGGAGGCTATGGTAAATCATTTTTGATTTTTGGTCAGTGTTGACCATTTTGGGGAAAAGTTGAAGGGCCCCCTTAGAATGAACCCCTTCAGTGGTAAATCAATATTGATTTGGTATTGGGGGCAGTAAACAATGAAATCAATACTGATTCAGTAGTGACCGGAAGTCAAAATTGACGGGCCATTGTTGACATGGTCAGGGACCACTTCCGATCAACCCCTTTGGCCCGAAATCAAGGTCGATTTGGTAATTAATATTGATTCAGTATTGACAGTGTATAGGAATTATATGCGGGGGTCTTGTTGAATCAATATTGATTTACCACGCAAGGGCTTCGTTCTATAAGGGGGCCCTTAAACTTTTGTCTATATACCCTTCATACACAATCAAAATTGGTCAAGGGCCCCAAGTCAATCAATATTGATCAGACCTGTGAACAATTTCCAAAAAAACGTTCGAATCAAAAGTGTTCCAACTATAGCAATCAAAATTTATTTTTGTCCCTTCATGTTAAATAATTTCTATAACAAAAAAAAACACGACCGTGTAAATCCCCCCCCCCCCCTTTACACTATCGGGGCCGCCGTGTTTTCAGCTATACATTATGCAAACATGTGTTATACACGTCCATCAAGGGCAGCATTTCCGTTTGGCCAAATTTTGTCAAAATTTGCGAAAACAGCAATTCTGCTTCAAAGTCAACGCCTCCATAAGCATTTATTTTTTTTTTGCCCCACGGTGGAACTGTCCCCAACCCACCTCCCACCCCTCCCTCCCCTCTCCTACCACAATGTGAGACTGTGAACGGCAGCTATGATACATGTTGCCTTCAAAAACGTACATTTTGCCCTCTACTATAAAAACTACGTGACAACGCTGTGGTATATATTACATTATAACATTCAACTAATGCTTAATGAACTTTCGAGTATACCATATAAGCTGTAATAGAACCCCTGGGGTTGTATTTGAAAGTGTTATAGAACCCCAGTGGGGAACGTGAGAATTGTGTACGTACGACAATGTATTTGAAGTGGGCGCAGGATTTAGTCTCTGCAGACCTGGGGTTCTACAAGAGGGTGGGGTTCTAGAACAGCTTACACGGTATTTATCCACTTGGAAATCGCCTACGAATGAAAAATTGAATAATTACTCGCGTAAAATATTTGCAGTCTATATATACCTACATTTACAAATGAAACGAACTCTACATTTTTAGTTAGCTGGTCCGCAGCTTTTTTGAAGGAATGCATTTACTGTGTGTGCATTGCAGTGTTCAAAACTTTAAATGTATACGGACACGATGAGAAAAATATGTGAGGAACTTTTCCGGAAAGTTCCCCTGCATATTCAATTTCCTCTCTTTCTCTCTCTGACAACTATATATATAGTCTGATCATTTCAAAAATTGCCGAACATACTGTCCGTCTATAAACTTTTAACATTTTATTTAATTCAAGGAAAATCGAGGAAGCCGCGTTCGCTCCTTTGATTTCCTTGATTTCCCGACACGAAATTCAAATTCCACAAGAATTCTTTGGATTTTTTTTTTCTCCATTTTCGAATTTCGAA
>JAIUND010003439.1:0-15864 GCA_034699125.1 Gisinianus flammeolus
TTCATCGAGGCCATGAAGGAAAGCGGGAATAAAGAAGTCCTCCAATTCATTCGTCTCAAGTTAAATCTCTCGAGTATATCCAGCTTGTTCAATTAAAACTTTTCCTTATGTCCTATAACATTCGTTTTAATCTGCAAACATTTTTCTGGTTTTTATCTCGAAATTGCAGAAACTCGGAAGAGATGACAATCCGAATCGGAGAGGAAATGAACTTTTTCTATAGGAATACACGAATGAGAAATAAATAATTGCTGCTTTGATGAGTGTCGAGAGAAACTTAAGTGCGAGTCGGAGATCGGAGATTTTCATCGTGTGGACAGGGAATCTGTGCGGATTTTTGTGGATTTTTGTGGGACTTTTATATTTGTTATTTAATTTGTAATCATCAATCAGAATGAATTTAATGATGGAATGATTTCACTGTGAAATAAAATTGTATGCAATTACATTTTCTTGTTAAATGTTTATATGGAATTTTAAAGTTTAATTTTTTGTATGATAATTTTGAAGAATTTGGAGTTGAAATTAAAAAACTCAATTCCACTGCGGTTTTTTTTTGTACACTGTTCATTTTACATGTGCGGAATTCTCCAGAAATACCAAATTTAAATGTTGTAGTTCGACGCCGCTCAAACGTTTAACTTTTACTTTGACCAGAAAATATTTAAGATATGAATGTCATATATACTCTCCTATTATAAATAACTGATGGTTTCTCTCTCCTCCCACTCAATGTATTTGAAATGGGCAAGGATTTCTAAATCTATCCTTGGGGCCCTCAGTTATTTGTAATCGGAGAGTAAGTAAGTACTCATCGCCTTTTTTTTCGGCCTCCTGTAAGCCTTCTATAATCAAATCTTATGTGATATTTTGGGTCGGAGTTCGACGCCGATTGAATAAAATTCTATGCCGACGACATGTACACTCCGTAGTACGTTTCTTAGGGCCACCGGTAAAAGTTAATAGACATTGGGGCTTTTACTTGCTATTTAAATGACAGTTTTAAAGTGCTCAGTCAAGGCATTTTGTGGATTCAATGTTTTTATTGTATTAGATATTTTTTTGTTAGTTTACTGTGAATTGACACTTTCATGTTCTTTTACAAAGTTTAACAAGTGAGAATTTGACAGGGTTTTCTTAAAGCTATTTACATATAATTATGAAGAACATTGCGGGAAAAATATAAAAAATCAATACAGTAGTTGGAAAGAATGTGGAAGATGTATTTTGTTCATCTATATCTATCGATATAAAATTAGGAATCTGACAATTGAGCAATTAATCGTGTTGGCGCACCGGTCCCAGCATCAACTTTGAATGGAACCGCCCACAATCGGAATCCTTTGGCTGGGAGTAAATGCAGATTCGCCACATTCTCGAGCATGTACACGTTCCGCTTGGTGAAGATTTTATGCGCTGGGAATTTCTGAAAGAAAACACCCAAAACAGAACAACAGAAAACACTCAATTAAAAATCCTGAAATTGAAGTACAAAAAGACATGGAAATGGAGAATTTGAATCCATTTAGAAACAATGTGTTAAATTTAAGTTTTAAATTATATACCAGAGCACTTCCCGCGTCAATGCTCAAAGTATCGATTCCCACGCCCACAACGTTCCTCTCCGCGGTCAGGAACTTGGCAGCAGATGCATCAAAGCCTGTGTGTGTGGACAACAAATACGACACAAAAATATAGATTAAATTACTCTCAATTGCACATTGCAAATTACACATTGCTCCAACAATCAAAAATTGAAATCGAATGAGTATACGAAAATGAAAAAGAAAAGGAGGAGAAAACGAACCGGGGAAATTCAATCGTTTCCCAGCATCCAAATCGGCAGCGCCTTGAGGAGGAACGGTCGTCGTTTCATTGACAGGGACTTCCGTCGTCGTCGTCCGGAATTCCGGTTTTAATCCATAGTAATCATCTCTATTCAACCAACGACTTCCCCATCCCGTTTTGACTAATACCAAAGATTTGGCTGGAATCCTCCCATTTGCTTACTCCCAGCTGGACACCAAAAACAAAAACACATTTATTTTACATTTCTTTCTACATGGAGATTTCTATATTTCTATATGTAGATTCAAAATTTAATGTACATATTTTTCCGTTTTAAAAAAAACTCACTCGAGAAGATCCTGATGTGTGAGGACGTAGTTGGAGATGGTTTTGAGCTCGCCATTCTCAAACACATGGACTTTATTGTAAATGTCAATGCAGACGCCAGGGACGTCCAATAAGGACTCCAAAGGGACCGCATCCAACGTCCATCCATCTTTATTGAAATGATATGGCGAGTCAATGTGAGTTGAAGTGTGTTCACTCATGCAAAACCCCTTTGATGAGCCCCTAATATACAATTAGCAGCATGACATGAAGGATTTTAATTAAATTTAAATTTAAATTACCTACATATCTTACATACCTAAAAATCTGGCAAATTTTAATAACGTGTAAAATTAAATGATTAAGATTTGGTATTTAATGATGAATTCCTTACCAGCCGCCATAAGCTTGTTCACCTTCATACTCGGTGAAACGCGTCACGGTTCTCCCCGGCCAACTCACAACGTCTTTATTCAGAGCATAAGTCAAGTCCACGTATTTCCCATGACAAATCCCACCGAACGCACCCAGAACCAGTAGAAACACGCAGCCCAATAGTTTCATTTTACAGAAGAATGTTAATTGCAGAAGAAGACCAAACCAAAAGCCGGTTATATAATTGATATAAATAGTTTCAAGATAAATTCCTCAAGACTCGAGGGATTTGCTGTGGAAATCTCACTGATTGTGAGCTGAAAAGTTTTTGTGGTGTTGCTGTGTGTTTCTTCTCCGAGAGAATTGTGGAGAATATGCTCCTTTTCCTTCGTCCCATCGCATTTAAAGGCAGGAAAATGCACAGAGGACACACAATAACAATATTTAGCAATCAAAATATAGGGACAACAGGCATTTTATCTATGTGAGCCATTAAAGTGACGTTGATGAGTGTGAATTTTGATATTTGATGGGGAAAAAAAGAAAACCGGGCGACCTTCGCTTCGCTTCGTCGTGTATGGTCGTTGTTTGTCATTGACTTGTGTGTGTGAGGAAAATGCCAACAAAATGCACACACAGACACACACACAATTTGATTGGAGTCTTTTTCTTCTCTCTCTCGCTGTCTCGCTGTCTTTCTCCACAATTATGTATAAGGAATCAAATTGACGCTTATCCGGACGACAGAACACGAAAATGCTTTTAGAACTCAACAACTCACCAACAATGTATTTCCATGCAAGATTTTTTCTGTTCCTGAATTCAAATTGTGTTTGTATATCTGTATTTGTTGACGTTTATCCTTGTCTTATCCAAAAATGTGTACATTGTAATTTATTATTGTGAATTGTGACAAAACATGCAAGAAATTCATATGAAATGAAGATGTGGTTAATGACAAGTCAAGCGTTTTCTTTCCTTCTTCTATATATCTATTCCAATTCAAGTGTGTGGAAGTTGACGTGGATGATTAACCTTTACCTTTACTTTTACACATGACTGCTGTGGCCTTTTCTTTTGTGCTTGTGCTTATGAGGATAAAATGAATTTGAGGATTTCAATGCCATGGGCACAGATGACAAGAAAAATAATAATCAATTCTAAATGGATTCAGCTATGTAGATTTTACTCATTTTGAAAAATAGAAAATGTTGCAAAGTTCGACGCCGTTTGGAATTATTCTTCACATGTCTAAAAAATACATGTTTTTTGAGATTCAATTTTCCTGAGGACAAAACTCCACCGGCGTCTAACATTTACAAACTTCTTTAACAAAGTTCAGTTCAATGATTTTAATTTTTTTTGTTGTGTTTTTCCTCACTCTATAGTCAACAGATGTTTACCGTTCTCGCCGTTACCCTGCGGATGAAGAAACCCTCCAAATCTATTCAAACACACACAAAATAATAAGGGACTGTCCGTAAACTCACTCACATAAAAACGGCGGTTTTTGGGACCCCCCCTCCCTCCCTGTCACACTACTGTCACAAAAAAGTTTAACCCCGCCTCCCTCCCTGTCACACAAATGTCACAAAACTACCCCCCTAACATAGGCCTAAATCTAAAATCACGTCCCACTGCCCCGATAACTCCACTTTGACTGCTTAAATTCTGGGTTTTCATTCAAATCTCCACGTAAACGGATGGCTTTGGCACTCTGAAGCTATTATATACACAAGCACAAAGTTTTAACACCCTTCAAATATGCATGCTGTAGTACACAGCAGCTGTACCGGGGAATGTGGAGCCGGAACGAAAAATCAACATTTTGCAGGTATTTAAATATGTCACAAAGTTCTCATAGCCTCCCTCCCCTTACGTGACGTCACACTGCTGTCACAGAAAAATGAGAACCCCCCTCCCTTCACGTCACACCTCTGTCACAAAAAAATTTGACCCTCCCTCCCCCCTGTTCGTGTGAGTGAGTTTATGGACAGCCCCTAATATCGGATCAACTGCCCTTCACAGTGTAGCATATGCATTAAAAAGGATGATTAAAAATGATGAAGCTTACCTGAAATTGCGGACGGAAATTAATTGGGAAATCCCTTCTCAGCAATTGCGCACAGTCTAAAATTAAAATGTAGAAGAATTCAGGAATCAATAGGAAATCCAAATTTCAAGACTCCTTAATTGTTAATTACAATTCATACAATAAAAATGGATTGAAATTTATGTGAAATACGGGATCAAAAGCGACCGCGGGAACGTACAAACAATGCAGAATGTCAAAATACAATAGAGTAAACAAACAATCATCAATAGTCTGTACTCGATGGTGCAAAAATTCAGTCGGACCTCCGGCTGAGTCTGCACAGAACAACATAACCCAAAATAAATAAATTTCTCAAATGATTCCGACGGCGACGGGAAAAGACAAAAAATTCCTCGACAATTCCATGTACATATAAAAATCAAAGAAAAGTTGTTCTATTGAAAATTCTGACCTGGCTCACAATGAAAACAACACAAGTTTTCGCATCCTCGTTTTCTCCCGGAGGAAAATTCAGAAAAACGTCCATATAGATATGTAATATATAGCGATTCTCGCGATTTGACGAATTTTATTCGTATTGAATTCTTTCCATGTGGCGTTTCTCACGGTTTCTATATTATAAATCGAAAGGGAATTTCTCAAATCTCAAACGTTTTGTCGAAATTAGCAAGCTGACGACTGTGTGATTGTGAGTTAAAATCTAAAATTCCACAAAGGATTATATGTCTTTGGTTCTTATTTATGTGAGACTGCAAGTGTACACCTAAAATATGAGGGAAATTCAGGAGCTCACATGATGGATTAAAATACACTCGAGCCTTTTGCTTTTGACAACGACACAACGGCAAACATAAATAAAAAGGACTCGAAGCTCAAAGGGATTCCACTTTAGATTCGTATTGGAATTTTTAAAAGGGTCGATTGCCTTTTGCCCCATAAATAAATTTTGTGTGTATAGGCAGGAAAATAAAAGGTGTGCAGGTGAGTTTGTGAAAACGAAAGTTATAGAAATTCCTTTTTCTCCCTTCAATTTGGAATTTATAGCCGATAGCCGATATAGCCGATTCCCTCGATTTTGTCAATATAAAAGCGATACATAAAAGCAAAATTTGAGCCGTCTGAGAACTTCTTATGAGCACAAACATTTATTGCCAATTTAATTTTAGTTTCCTTTTCATCTATATCAACACTACAAAACTTTTAATATATATTCAAAATTCCAAAAGCTTCAAATTTATCTACAATTTACACTCAAACAGTAAAAGTCCGGAAACGTCCGTTCATTTCCGACGGGTCAATAAGAAAAAATCCTGCATTTAATTTGGAATTTCGGTTCGTGTTTCTTGAACTTTCTTGGCAGATTTGTGATTTACAGTTTCTTCTACCGATCTTTATTACACTTTTCATGTATATTATAAAGAAATATCCAATTGAAAACGCTTTACGACTTTGTTGTTGGCTTGGTTTCCCTTAATTGGCTTGAAGAAAAGGTTTTATTTACATAACGTGTTTGATTTAGGCGAAAATCAACTATGAAAACATTTCGAATCGCGCCTCAACGTTTGTAGGTTTCTCGGATAAAAAATGCGGGGAATCCAAATCTATAGATTTCACAATACTCAAATACACATAACCCTGAATTTGGGTTTTTTCAGATGTATCAAAAAAGTTCAACAAATTAGAATTTTGGGTCAACTGCCTATGCGGAATCTATAAATCCTGGTTCAAATTCAAAAAATGGGTTCCCTTCTCAAATATTTAATGTAATTAACCTATGTATGAATGCCTGTGAGAATATAGTTATTTATTTATTTTTGTGTCATATATGTTCCGCTCCCTGATTTCGACGCCTCAAGTACAGGGATTTTTGGAATTTTAATTTAATTGTCTGATTTTGATAGATTGGAATTCAAAAGCATATACGGATTTTATAGGGATAGTTGCAGAAGAAAATGACATTTTCTATCCGTAAACACTCAGAATTGTAAGCCAAAAGTCAATAGTAAACACATGATCACATAAGACAAACCACAAGTGAGTGCCTTTTAATTCACCACTTGACAAAACTCTGGCTTCACTCTGCAATATTTATAGGCTTCCCATTCACACTAGAGAACAAAACTATGCTTTACTTCAGTGCAGCTGGACATATAAAAGTCCAAGCAGGCGTTGAAGTACAACATTTGAAATTGTTGGGTGAGTTCTTTTTGCTGTGTCATTCCACTTTAATGACGCATGACGGATGAAGATGCATAATTGATTTATGATAACCTTAAATTCATAATAGAAAACTGATTGATTGAAACAACATCCTTTGAAATCATTGAGAAAATGATCCAGCTATTGAACTATCGCACGTGGCAGGAGTCTGACCTTCGTAATTATCAAACGGCATGAAAGTCCAACATTATGTTTTCGCATTTCCTTTGTTTCCAAGTGAAGATATTTTCTACAGCTTTAGATACAAAACGTAATTGTAAGTAAATCATGTGAGTCTTTTCATTCCTCAATTTTATCTTCATTTCAAAATTGGCTTAGGGAAAATTGGCTTAGGGAGAGAAATAAAATGTTTTGACGAGCCATCCGAATTTAGAGGTCCAAAATTGCGTATCTAGTTCCAAAGAAATTCATTTCCAGCTTCAAACGCTGTAGAGTTTGGCAGATTTCATCGAGTCGACATGTCGGCGACTCTTTTCTTCAACACTGTGACAAATAAATACAGGAAATCTCTGAATTTGTTCACAAGTGACTCAAACCATAATTACGTCATTGTCAAAGGTCAAATGTCGAATTACCCCAAACGGTGGATGTGCCGTTTGATCCTTTCGTTGAAAGGGACGCACAGTGGTCCGAATCGCGCCAAAATCGATAAATAAACGTCAACAAAATCTCTGGGATTTTGTCATTGAAGACTTTCAGAAGCCAATTTTAATTAGATTTTTCTTTCGTCACAGCGCGTCGAAATTTTTCAACATTTACTTAATCTCGTTCGTGGGTTTTAGTATTCGCAATTTCGTTGCTAATGCCGAATTTAGAGTTTCACTTCCTTTTAACTTTTTCCGTTTAAACGCATGTGTTCATGCTCGCGCATAAATGATTTTTTTAACATTAGAGTAACTGCGGGCAAGATTGAGCAGCACCGATTATTGGATTTATTATTAAAACAAAAAGGTTTTGCACAAAATTTGTGTGATGGGCGTGTAGAGGAGGTAAAGAGGATTAGTTTAATTCCATCAAGGGACAAATCGGCTTACAGGTACCGAATTTATTCATGTCCAAAACTCGACTACCTGAAAATGGTCGTTTGAAAAGGCAAACACACAGTTTGGAAGCCGTTCGGATTTTCGGATAAGTGATTTTGAGAGTTCCCTATCAAAATTAAGTAAACAATTCTTGCTTTTTATCAACGTATAGATTGTAATTGTTGTAGAAACTCGAAATTATTTTGAAAATTCGTTCGAAATTGTCCAATTAGACGATTTTAATTCGGTGTTATTGAGTTTCTTATGGTGCGGACAAGATTGAGCAGCCTTGCTCGTAATTATGAATCGTGTCTTCAGGCAACAAGCTCTCGCACAGAGTGAACAATTTAAAAAAATGAGTTTGTCATAATAAAGGACCCAATTGGATTTCTGTGGAAAATTGGGCCCAATGCATTTCAAAGGTAACTTATTTTTGCACGTACGGATTTCGAATTAAAAATACAATTCTGAAAGCTGAGAATGTCAGTTGTTTCCCGGTATAAGGAATTCCGGGGGCACGGGCTGGTTCGGGAAAAAATAAATGTCAAAGATCGCGGGAAATGGGAAAATTTGTTCATTCTCGTCGAGAAATTCTGCGGCCGGGATTTTTGCTGCAGCTTCCCCGTTTCTTTAGATAAGTCCATGAAACTTGGAGGATCATTAGATATTGACCTCGAAAACACATGTTAGGAGTTTCAGTGATATTGGCCCAAGGGCATGACCTGGAGAGGTCATTCCGCGACCTTTTACACCTTAGCGCCTCCTGCGGAGACCCTTGGAACTACAGCGTGGGAAAAAATCGACGATACGCACAAATGTATGGGTAAAAAATGATTTATGTGACTTCCGGTTTCAAGGTCATTTTGTGACCTTGCGGGGTCTTTCTTTTCTTTGACCTGATGCCAAGGTCACTTACTGCCGACTTTAATCCCAAAATAGCTGGAATTCCTCGGATGATTCGTTCAATCTCGATCTTTTCATGAAGGGATTTGACTTTTGACTCGCTTTATAATCATCACACAACAACTCATTTTTGTCATACCTGAAATTCTGACGCATTATGTATTACACATCGAGAAAGGGAAGTGATGAGTTTTCTTCCATTTCAACAGTAAATTGAATATTCGGGTGAAAGTCGAAAACTTTATTAACTGCTAATACACAATGTGCGCTTCCATTTGAAAATAAACTTTGAATGGCGTTTAAATGCTGCATAATTAAAATGATACATATTGGAACCCGGAATTTCACTCGTTTCATAATATCTATATTACTCGTCACTTACAAATACTGACCATTTGCATGATTTCGACGCCGTTCAATACGGTTTGCCGTAATTTTTCTATCACTACCCGTAGCTTCATTTCTTGGAGTAAGATGTATTGGAGCATTGCACACTGGTGCCAATCGAGAAATTTTTGCTCAAAAATAGGAAATTGCGACTGTCGTATTTTGCCCTGGTTTAATTTTTTTCAGATTCCGCAATACTTTTTAAGACTTCTCTGTGAATAACAGATTTTTGATAAGTAGGTAAGTAATTAAAAAAAATTGATATAGACTACGTGACCAACGGACTTAACATGCATTTTATATGTAAAATCATAAATCCCTTATAACTTATAAGTGCCGTCGAGTTCCGCGCTCTTTCACGTACCAAATTAAAGAGGACACTTCATACAGTAAGTGGGGACCAGAACTTGACCCGCGCGGATCCGACCTTGGTGACCCGAACCATCTAAATGTGACCTTTAATGTCAAAATTGTTGTATCATTTTCTGATGCACTTCAACGCCGATCGTTAAAAATTAAATTTTGAATCTTCACGCTTTATGCTCAAAATTATGGGAAACGCGGCAAACAGCTGTTTTTTCAAAATTCACGGATTCCTTTTAAATATTTTCATAATTTCAATATTTAATTGAGAGATATTGGTTAAATTCTGACAATTCCCCATCCAGAAATTATGTGTAAGTTCGACGCCATTCAAAACATTTTTGGAACAAACGTCCGTGTGGTAAAAGAGAGAGAAATTCTTTTTGAGCAAAAATTTCTCGATTGGCACCAGTGTGCATTGGAGGTCTACTTAAAATCTAAAGTCAAGAAATACTCAAATAATTTTAATTCTCTGCTATCTCCATTTTAATTGTTTTTGTCAATTTTTCGATTAGTTGTGTCAGAGGATTCGTAAATGAAAAATTAAATTTTTTTCCCCTTTTTTTTAGAAATTACAACTGGATGTTTTCTCGACAACTGGACTGCTATATAACGATTTCCATGCTTCAACCTATTGAATTTGCCCAATGTCTGAGAAAGGTGAAAAGTGAAAACAAATTATGCAACATCTTGCATTTAAAGAGTGGAATCCATCTTTCATTTCATATGTTGATCGACTCAACATGAGTCGACGCATATGTTTAGTGACCGGCGTTGAAATGCGACAACAAAATATAATTCAACGAATTCTATAGCGAAGACTCTTGCCAACTTGAGCTGACAGTTTCTATATGGGAAAACGGCCAGAGAATTTCTAATTTGTTATTTTCCATTGATGGTCTTCTCTGCGTTGGATTTCCTGCCAATTTTATATTTTGTGAATCCACGCGCAGATATGTCGGTTCTTCTCATCTCCTGTTTATATTTGTCAAAATGACATTTGGCTTTATGATCTTTAGCTTCAATATGACAAACTAGCGGGGTCCCCGCCGCTAACGCGGCGCGTTGTGTGTCTGTCTGTTCTAGCCATATGTACGCATGTACCAAACCCGCCCCTTTGTTAAGAAATTAAAATCCGAGATATAAGTCTGCTTTTGCTTCGATCGGGAAGAACAGTGTTTTTGCGCTCGCGCTCCTCCAGTCTCAACTTCTGCATCGGATTTTAATTCTGCAATTATTTATGGCGCTCGCTTCGCTCGCGCTTTTCTAATTTCCAATTAAGAAGAAATTATTTCTTTGCACTCGCCTCGCTCGCGCTTTTCTAATTTCCAATTGAGAAGAAATTATTTCTTTGCACTCGCCTCGCTCGCGCTTTTCTAATTTCCCATTGAGAAGAAATTATTTCTTTGCACTCGCCTCGCTAGCGCTTTTCTAATTTCCAAATGAGAAGAAATTATTTCTTTGCACTCGCTTCGCTCGCGCTTTTCTAAATTGCAATTCAGAAGAAATTATTATTATTTCTTTGCGCTCGCTTCGCTCGCGCTCCTCCGATTCGTATTTTCCTTTCCGAGTTTAATTTTCTCCCGCAAAATGAAAAGCGGTGGCGCCATCTAGTCGGTGACCCCTGAACTAAAGTATAGTTGACCCAGACATTAGTTCCGAGGTCACCTGGTAGATGGCGCCACAATTGAGTTCCTATTTAGTCTACGAGATGGCGCCACCGTTGAGTTCCTATTTAATCTGAGAGGTGGCGCTGGAATGCACATTTTGGACAATGGAAAATTCCACTCGCAAAATGCGCAGTTAAGTTTAACATGCAGCATATGCACGTATATGGATAGCGTGCTGTATGTACCTGCGCCTAGAAAAAGAACCTATAGGCCAAGTACCCTTAGGGGTTGACCCTTGACCTCGAGTTTGCGTCCCTTAAATATAATGTGCCCACTGTGGTCATAACGCACCCATTAGTTTTGACCTCCCCTTAAAAGCGTAGCCTCCAGGTTGACTTTTAGTTTTCGGCCCATTTGATTACATGCGTACATAGAGAGACGTCCCGACGGGGTCGCTGGGGGTCGCCCACGACCAGGCCCGGACACTCCGAGGTCGCCAGAAGGCCCGGGATATGGTGGGTTTTCATTCACAAAGGATTGCCATATAGACTTGTCATTAGCATTGCCGAATTTTGTCGTCAGGAAAATATATTGTGAGGAAATTCCATTTCATTCCAGAATTTCCCTTTCTTCAGCACAGACGAGGGAAATGCTTATGTACATTTCATGGTGTAATTTAGAGCAATTTTATGGATTCTTGTTTGTATTGAGGCAGTGAAGCTTAAAGTTTGTCGAACCTTGGAGTTTATGACTATAATGCCAGGGAAAAGGACGGAAAAGGCTAAAAGTATAAGTGCGTCCCTATGATCCCTTTTGTCTTTGCGTGCATGAATCCATGCTGTTGCCTTTGTATACACAGATTTTTCTTGAACCTTTTTGGCCTTCACTTGTCCACTCTATTTGTATCGTGGTTCCACATACATAGTTAGAAGGTCATTTTATCGAGTTTGAAATCCCATTTTCATTATCTGTCAAGCGCAATGCCACATTTTGAAGAGAGTAACGGAAGAGTGAACAGAGTTCTCATAGTACATATTTTCATTCTAAAAATGAATTGAATTGAAACTTTCAATTTTGGACTTTAGACCACAGTTTTCGACAGTGAGCAAATAATTAACCTCAAAATTAATGTAATTACGTCATGATTCGGGCACACAGAAACCTGATTGGGCGCAACCCATTGTGAAAAATAAAGTAAAAAGTGGTTTTGAGAAGGGAAATATTGCAAAACGAAGAAAAATAGAAGATGAAAAACTCAAAACCTCTTTATCAAAATTCGTAAGAGTTGCTTCAAATCCAAGTCAAAATGAGCCGACTGTAACTCAGATATTCTTTTTTATCTTTTTATGTCTGATACAAAATAGTATAAATCTCAAGAGGCAAGAGCACAAGCTCTTGATCAAACCCAAATACTCGGAATTCGTTTGGAACATTTTATGACTGTAGAAAATGAGGGCAAGTGTCATAAAACTCACAAGACGTATATATGAAAGGGAAATTTCTACGTTTTGGCCGTATACGTTATGTGCATATTGTAAATACTAAAACTCATAAAATACTTTGGGAAGAAAAACAACCACACTTTAACCTTGGAAAACTCAAGAGGGCTCATCTATATTTTTTTCTGTTCCCTTTGTCAACGAAGTCACGAATTTGTTTCATTTGTACTCTGACTCTGACTGCCACAGTAAAACCAGAGGAAAAATCTAGGGAATTTCAGTTTGTATTCCAATTTATAAACTTCCCCACGGTTTTTGTTTTCATTTTTCACTTAACACATTACTCAATGTGTTGGAGTACCATAAAATTCCAAATTTTGTTCAGGCAGGAAAGGAGAAAGACGTAAATCGTGCTACTGCTCCTGATGGATATCGAAAAATTGATTCATTTGTTGTGAAAAAACCCCGTTTGGCCAATACACCGGAAATTGAGACCCAAGAAAATGGGGACGAATTCGGTTTAGTTTCCCATTCCCACACAACTATAGACATAATCAATGATTCAGAACCCTCGGGCAGTTTCAGTAATGAGATCCAAGCAGATGAAAATAAAGTAAGCAGTTGAAATTGAAACAGAACAATGGCGTAGAAAGTTTCCCTTAGTATATACGGCTGTCCAATCGAATCAAAGAAAAATTCATAAGCTTGCACTAGATAAAATCGAGAAAATATCCAGCTTACACTAGATAAAATGGCAAAATTGTATTTTGTACCCCCCAGTTGCAAAACCGTGGTTGAGCCCCTGGGACAGACTGACAGACAACTTTGCTGCTTTATATATAAGTAATGATGACTGGAAAGAATTAGGATCGGCGTTGAATCATAACAAGTATTTTGAAAGTCAAACTGAAATTCCGCATTTCATTTTTTTTGATTTACTTACTGCTTATAAAACATTTGGCTTTTACTTTTACTATATCTTTAAAGAAAGCGGTGGAGAAACTTTAATTATTGCCATATGGAAAGCTTTAAATTTTGTAAACATATTCTGCGAGTCTGCGCGCGAGCTTATTTTCATTTTTGACGTCTGTAAAAACTCTGAAGAAACTCACTGAAGAATTCCAAATGCTTTTCACTCCCAAAACCCAAAATGATCTCCATGATATCCTCATGAGTTTTCGTCTCGTAGGATCGGAAATCCGTTTGGATTCCCAATTCCGCATACAATTCCAACACTTCCTTCTTTTTTCCTTCATCATTCAATCCCCGGCCATAGCAGTCCTAAAAAAAAAAATCCACATAAAATCACACAAACAGTTTTTTGTTGTTGTTGTTGTTGTTGTGCAAAGAGTTTTAAAGCAGTAGTTTGGATTTTCAAAAAAACCATTCTGGGACTTGTGGAAGTGGAACTTGCCTTGAGAACCTGATGTTGGGCTGGAGTGACTTTGGCCAGTGCGGTGACGAGTGGCCATGTGCATTTCCCATCTTGAATGTCCACTCCCGTTTTCCCCGTCAAGTTTTCATCGCCAAAAGCATCCAGCATATCATCTTGCGCTTGGAAAAGCTCGCCCATCCTCAATAAAACATCCTCTGCTCGTTTGAGAACTTCATCAGTTTGAATCCCACACTACAAAAAAATTCAAAATTCCCACGAATTTAAAAAAAAAAACAAAAAACGATATGGAAAACTGAATTGAAATAACTTGAGGGAAAATTTGGGGGGAATTACGAGAAAAAAGGCGGCGTGGACGGGCAAATAGAAAGTATAGAAACTGGTTTTGTACTTCACGATCGCTTTGTACATCTTCAAAGTCATCCTATAGAAAAAGCAGTGGGAATTTTAAAATTTCAAAATTTCAAAATTTCAAATTCAAAATTCATGGAATTAAAATTTGAAATTCATAAAACGGTTTCTCATTTTCTACTGGTATTTGTGTATACTTGCTCAAATCCCGGGAGCTCAAAAAGTTATGGGCCGTGTGAGAATCCAAACTTTGTCCGCGTGTCGTTTGGAAAACCACTTGATGGAAAAGGTTCAAAAGTTCGCCGTAGTAAAGCTCCGCCCCAAAATGCTTGGCCAGGATCCGATAAACACCGTTTTCCAGTACGAAAACGTCATTGAGGGTGAGTAAACCCATTTGATTGACCTTGTGCCAGCATGGGCGACCTCTCCGCATCTCCGAACCATCCATCAAGTCATCCACCATCAACATGCTCCCTTGCAGCTGGATTTTCAAAGAAATATTTAAATTACCCGCGTCAATTCAATTTTTCAATTTCACCAAATATTCCATCCCTTTGTTATTTGAACTTTGATTTTTAACATCAAGTGTAAATCCCGTTTATAAAAGATTAATTATTATTTAATAGTGAAACACAAAAACATCTTACAATTTCCACGCACCACCCGAGAACGCATGCGCGTTTCAAATCCTTCCCGCCATCCTTACAGAACGTCGTGTAGGCCTTCACTGCCGCCATCCCTCTAAAATTGAGAGCAAAACAAAAAGTGTGGGGATTTCAAAGTTGAACCATTCTGAATTTAATTATTATTTAAGGTAGTTTTTTAAATATCGTTTGGTCGTGTTCAAAGAGGTTTTTTGATGATATAGAATTGTAGGATTTACCGCGCTTTTTTCCCATATGGAACGTTGCACTCGAGGACTTGGACAATCCACTCGTTGGTTTCTGACATGGCCGATTGCTGTGGAAACTCCGTCAGATTCGCCACGACCTCCCTAAAAGTCCCTTCGAAAACCTTACGAATCTCCGCCATTTTCTTTAGTGAAGGGAGGCTCAACTTCAAAATATTCAAAGGTCAATCGTCAATCTCCCTTGAATTGTAACCTTTGATGCCGAGAATAGGGACAAAGCAAATTAATTATGAATTAAACTGATACAAAAAAAGGTATGAAATCAAATCCCCTCAAAAACCGCTTTACAGTTGAAAGTTGAGGGTTGAGGGAATATTTAAATCTCTCGGAAAGTCCGAGAAAAATAAGAGTATAAAAGGGAATTTGGATTTTGAATGAAGCTCAAGTAATATATATGAAATGACATTGGATATTGACAATTTTTCATCGTACTTGAAGGAATAACGAATGGACTCGTGTCGATTGTTGTCAAACCCACTCAATTGCAATTTAATTACAACATTTCATTTCTAACTGCCAATACAAAATCCATTTGACGTCACATGAATTTTGTCAGAGTATAACGCCGACTAAAACTTTTTATTGTATTTCTTCTGGTCTATTGACAGCAGAGCCGCCCCGCCTAGGTTGCCAGAGGTTGCTTACATCCAGGCCGGGACACAGAGAGGTTGCAAAAAGGCCGGGATTTCGAATTCATAAAGGCCGGGATTTGGGCCAGGC
>JAIUND010003440.1:0-15860 GCA_034699125.1 Gisinianus flammeolus
AAAGGATTTCCATGATACTGAAAGCATTTCCCATAGCCAGCAGGCCAAGCCGGGGATCTCGAGTCTGTGGCAAAGAGTTTCGAGAAAGTCTGAATAACAAACCTCCCACTCAAAGTCCCTTGAATGGTCGTAAACACGGTTTTGGTCTCCTCCTCCTCCCACAACAAAGATCGTCCCGTCCCTGCTAAGATGGCCTTGGTCTGCTCATGTGTCATTCTCCGACTCACAGATCGGAGCTCCGCAATGGCGCTGAATTCAAAGCTCGGATCCGCTCCTGGAAAGGCTGGCACAAGTGCATACGCACACCACTCCTGAAGCTTCCTCTCGAGGAAACTGAAATTTCCAGTGGAGAATTTCAACTCCCGCCTCCGGCTTAAATTCAATCTTTTGATCCTTCTGGACTCGACTCTAGACTGGTCATTGAATTCTTCGTCTTTTTCTTCTTCTGGTATTGTAAAAAGACTCAAATGGGCGGAAAAGTCTTCTCCAGGGCCGGTCCAAAGATTGAGTTCAATGTCCAGCTCCGCAATGCCCGCCCATTCGAGCGCGACCTCTGTCAAAACGACCTTCTACAGGAAATTTTTCTCCATGCTGGAAGAGTCGACGTGTTCTGCAGCTCCCGTGTCCGTATTTTTAAAAATCCTACTCCCGATGACTTCCAGGATGGCGGCATCCTGGAAAGTCTGGATGTCGGCCGTGGAGAATTTGAACCCGCTCAAAGTTCCAGTGAGGAGCGGGAATAGGGAGGTGAGGATTTGGAATTTCTCCAAGATTTCCTCCACCCCCGTTTTGGGGTGTGTGATGACGAGCCCGCTGTCTGGAGTGACCATCCCGCTGACCAAATAACCGTCCCACTTGCCCCGCCCAATGTAGTCCGAGAGGAGACCAGGGCGGCTATTATCCACTGGCATCGTCCCTTCTGGATAAACTCCGCCCACCATGTTACCGTTAACCTCCACCCACTCCAGTTCACAGTGATTTGGATTTGTGAGGACTTGATAAGTCTCGTAGAACTCGGTCGCTCCTTGAGTGAAGAGCACACATTTCTCGGTCGAGGGTCGGATTTGACCTGCGACCCACTTCCCCCACGCCCTCACCCAAACCCGTGAGACAAACTCCTCGATACCACTTTGAACAGAGTGAGGCGGGACTTGACCGAGTCTTCCTGGAACCCACACTAGCTCACAGGGCAAACTGAACACGAAGCTCTTCCGAATAATAATAAAAATGGCTAAGAGGATTTGAATTCTGGCGCGCATATTTTTTTAAAAGTGAATCCAAGGATTACTATGGTATGACTTGTTTTGGATATGGAAAACAGAGTTTGAGTGTGAGCAATATTGAAGTTGAAATTATAAAAATTAGTTTGTACTTTTCATGACAATTTGCTCAATCAATAAATAAATTCGTGAATTAAATGGGTGATTAAAATTAAATCTCTCTCTATCTCTCTCTCTCTAGTTTCAATTTTCATTCATCTGTTAATATAAGTTTGCTCAGGTGTAATCGATGGGGATTAAAATTTAACTCGCCCGATCAATTTCTGTGTCAACATGTCAATGATTTTTTCCCGTGATGGAATTGGTTTTTTCAATTCTAATTTTCTAATCTTCTTTTTTTTTTATTAATCTTCCCTTGGGAATTGAAAGCATCTGCTACTCAATCCATCAATTCGGGTTTATCTCCATTGACAGTAGGTACACAATACACACTAGAACGTACATGGGTATTTTTCCAATACTAAAAAGTGGTAGCCAGGCTTCTCTCTAGACTGTGCGCATGCACCTATATAGCTGTGTACGACAATATCGGGACAATATGCAAGTGAATGATACAAATTACAAAAGTGTCTCTAATTTTCTCTCCCTATACGAATGACATTTAAATCAATTTAAGAGCCATTGTATAGTAGAATGGCCGTTGAAAGTAAGAAAATATCAATAAAATACAAATATACGGAAAATACTTGATTCGAATTTACACAAAGTACTCAAGTGTTTGCACATTGATCCCATTTCACAAATTTGCACTCAAAAACAAAAGGAGCTTCAAAGAGGATTATTAATTGAAACTCTTTAAGGATGAGTTTGTCTTCACATCCACGTCATACACACGACGGACAGAATAAAACCCATTTACCTTGAAAAGTCAACGTTTTTCAAAATGGCAACTTGTGTATTTCGAATCCTTTTTGTTTCATTCTTGCATCATGCTCGCGTCCACTCCCAAATTAAACCAACTGTTTCGGATTTGCTGTCCCCGGATTCAGGGCAGACACTACGGGAAATCTCTGGCAACTGTCTCCTTCAATTCATAAAGTCTAAAAGTGAGGAGCTGCTTCTTGTTCCTGGAAGATTGGCCATTCCCATGTTAAGCATTCATGAAGATGCGCCGCCTGGGAATTCATCAAAGGTGTTGAAAAGATATTCCAGTGATGCATCCCTTTCCCTGCTCACGCGTAGAAAACACTCACAATGTTTCTTCACTGCCTTTCTCCTACCCTCACAGACCAACGGAACGATGTTGTCCACCAAGTTTCTCAGATGGGAAAATTTAGCATCTCTTTCTCCCACCACCGAAATCTCTCCCCAGTTCCGCATTATACTAGCAAGGTCTCAAGCACTCCAACCCAAAGAATGGCTAAACGACCTCACAATCAGGTCGTTTGCAAGCCTCCGATGGAGAACCGCACCAACGTTTTTCCTTTTATCATCACAAGTCAAGGAAGAAGACAAAGAATTTCAGAAAATTACTTCTGGATTTTATTTACGTCTCTCATAATTTGGGCATGGAGAGAGTGAGGACAATCTGCGGGTCCCTTTTGACTGTCCTCAGAGTTCTGGATCCAGAGTCTGCGTCCAAAAATAAAGGAAGCTGAAGAAATTGGCAACATCTTGGCACGGAGGTGGACCATCAAACTCTATAATTCACCAGATTTTTCCAATTCCCATCCTGATGCCTCTCCATTCAATCCAAGTCTTAATAGAAATAAAACTGGTTTGGACATCTTGACTGCCGTCAACTGGTTTTTTGTGAAGAATCGGAATTTCTCATTTGTGGAACACTACGATGGTGACATCATCTAACTGCGCTTGTTTGGCTGCGCACGAAAACGTGACTTTCCATTTACAAATATTTTTATACGTCGTAGAAATGGAATCGCACTCACTCTGTGTGACGGTGTTTTCAAAATTTATTTCTCAATAACAAGTTTGCGTATTTTTTTATTTTTTAATTAAAGGTCGTTGGTATGGCGGAGGACCTGGGTAACGATTGGAAGCACAAGATACAAAATTATCACGTGTGACGGCGTTCGACGGGATAAAGTAGGTGTCGAGTTGTATCTCGGACCTTTAGACTCAACCGTTTGGCTCCTCCTCCTCACCTCCATCGTCACCACCACAATTTTCTTCACCATCTTTACTGGTTTGTTCAGCAACTACGGAGTTTTTGCCACCTTCCAAATGATTCCACTCGTTTCCTTATGGAGCTTTGAAATCCTGCTCGAGCAGTCCAACGGGCCAATTCCATTTGGATCAAAAGCAGCGTGGACAAGTTCAAGACTTAAAAACACGCGGGTTTTCGGATTGCTTTTTGGTTTCTGGCTCGCAGCCAGCTTTATAATCTCGAATGAGTACAGGGCGTACATGAAGTCTGAGTATGCCCTTCCCTTTCCCTTCAAGACGAACTGGAGCCGGGCATCGGATGTACTGGAGCAAGCGCTGGAGAATCCGTCACTCACAATATATTGGGTGGATATGAGTGGGGACTGCAATGTTGATGTCGGTTATTTGAAAACCGAGTTGTTTGAATGGAGTGGGAAAAAAATTCCTTATACGCTTATAAGCTTTTCTCGGAGCATCACCGAGCTTTTATGGTCAACGGGGGAGGAGTGCAAAGCAAAGTGCTCAAAGTCAGCGAACATAACATTTCTGAAATCAAATTGCACTCATTTGAAAGATTGTCAGGTGTATGTTGAAGCTGCAGCAGTTTTGGCTCAAATGAGAACTCTTTGCACTCAACACTTGGCCGATAATATTACGAAACAAGTCACAAACGGGAGAGGAAGGTCCAACGTATTTGTGACAACAGCCAAGGATTTCCCGGCTGCTTGGAATATTTTTAAATGGATCATGAAGACGAGTCAGGGATTTGAATGCGCTCATAATGGCAAGATTTGGGATGATTCCTTTTCGAAGCAAGAAGGTTATTTGGTAAAGAGTGGGCTGGATCAGCTTCGGCCCCACGAGGAAGTGCGGAGGATGCAAATTCTGGTGAGCTCTGGAATCTACGGACTTTGGGTCAAGTGGACCGGAATTTGGTCAAAGTCCAGCAAGGAAACTGGAAATAAAACTAAGGAGGAGAATTTTCCGTATATTGAGGAAGACTTGAGAAGCTTTCAGGCGCTCTCCTTTCAAGACTCTGACATTCATTTGATCTTCTGGATTTTACTGACATCCTTGGCTGGCTGTGGAATTTTCTTGGGGCTGGAATTCATTCAGTTTGGAGGGCCGAGCTGCTGGGAATTTAGGGTACACAAAATTGTCACGTGGGCACAGATAAAGTCTGTGGATTTCATCCCCAGGCTCTGTAAATGGACTTGGGCATTCTACTGCCTTTATATACGACATAGATTACGGGGACAGCGGGCAAAATATCGTGATTCATGAACGATTTAAATATTTAATTCAAATCTAGTTAATTAATAATTAATCGCATGTCTCGTGTAAGATGACGTAAATGTTTTACGGCAATGCTCTATCTTATGTTTTAATCAGGTATATAGAAGAAATCAACACAGGATAGCATTTCGAAAATAAAAGTTTTGCATGTGTACATTTAGAGTCAATAACGTTAACAAGTGCATGTGACTGCAAGCAGTTCACCAAAATAAGCTACCTAATTTTCCATGCAGGAAAATAAGAAAATGGGAAGAAAGGTTTCTCTTTCTTTCTGCAGAGATTATATTATTTTTTTATACATAAGGGAGCGGCGGGTAAAAACATACCACTTGTATTTGCAATTTGCAATAGCTCCAAAACGGAATGGACCAAAAAGTTAATTTTAATACAACATGAAAGCTGACATCTTACTTATCAATGCTGATAACCCGAATTATCCAAAAAATATTATATTTAAGTCGTACTTGAGCTTTGAAATATGGTCTAAAACTGTCCTATGGTGGGTAAAAACGACCACCCCACAAGTTCAAAATGTCAAAATTTAAACAAGTTAGACATTTTGAACTTGTCTCACATTGCCCCCAAATATGAATTTGGTACTAATATTAGGGAAAAAATCGAGGCGACGCAGAAACGACCACCTTCACCCATTTTATAAGTACCTATTGCGTTTCCACCGACCTTCACATTTCTCCAAATTTCTATTTCCTTCGATTTAGTCAACTCGAGCCCTTTCGAAATGACATCAAAATTCCATTACACAGAATTTCAATGGTGTTTTCCGCCCAAACTCCCATCAAAATCCCATAGAATTATTCTATTAGAATATGTGAACAAGAATTTTTGTATTGCAAATAACAAGGGAGCTTCTGTCCGTCCAACATTCTCAAATTATTCTTTGCTTTTGTTATTTCTTGATTTTTAAACCAAAGAAAGTAAAATTTCAAAAAAAATTAGCGATAAACAACTTAACCTGCCTCCTGTGGCGGCAGGGCAAAAAATTCTTCCCCTGTCCCCTCCAGGGGCAGAATAAGATTTTTTTGTGAAAAAATGTTTTTGCTCCGAGTGGGATTCGAACTCTGGACTCCAGGGTATTGAGTCCGACTCTCTAATCACTCCACCACAAAATACTCATATTTGGCGTATCATTTTTGCCCACATGTAAAAACTAACAAGTTATGCATATGAATTTCCACTCTTTTGTGGTAAACTCCGCCTCCTCTGACCCTAGGGTCACCAAAATCAACGTGTATCTGAAGCAGTCAATGACAGTGGTGTCTGTAAAAAAAAGACCGCATGCAAATCGGTCAAACCATTCGGTTGAAATCGTGAAAAGAATAGCCAGACGGACAGCATAATAGAATAAGGGGAGGCTTCGCTCCCTAAAAAGTGCTGGAATTCTTATCTGCATTCCACGTCAATTTGAACCAAAACCGTGGCCACTGAATATTACTGCACACATTACATTTCATTTCTCACTCACATGGCCTGATTTAAATGTGTAAATTCATTGAGTTTAGCTCTGAATTTTAATAGGCGTTGGAGTCTGACAAAATGATGTTCTTGGTTCTTGAGCTCTCCTTTAATCTTTAATACGGCCATTCAATTTGTATGATACGGAGAATTACCGCGAACAATAATAACTGCAGTAAATTCTACATTTTTTTAGGGTCAAGGAAATATTTTATGTCTAATTAAGAAATTAACTGTGCAATTAAATTCATGTGAGAGGGAATCCTCTCTCTCGCTGTTTTTCTCTCTCCACAGTGACGAATGTGTGAGTGGGTTTTAGAGTAGGTTTTATACTCGTAATTTAACGGAGGTGAATTAACTTTGTCATCTACTTTTAACCCTAAATAGGACAGTTTTGATTCAACCATAAATCTACTATTTTAACTGTACATACTTGTTGTTGACTTTCTTGTAAAAGCAATTTGTGTCGAGTCTGTTGATTATGTCGTCGGTCAAATGGATTTCTCGCCCTTGTCAACGTCCCGTAAGTCCCACTGTAGTTATTTGTAAAATTCAATTATTTATCATTGGATTAAGTCCAGCTTCTAATTTTAATCTTATTTGTACATTTTCCAAGTTAAAAAGTCTACCGAATCCTCTCTTTAATTTTACACATTAGGAAAATGATTGTGATATTTTGTATGATTTTCGCATTTGATATTTGATGTAGAAAAATGAGATGAGACGACAAATGAAAGGATTTGAGACGACGTCCCGATTTGTTCCGGGTATCAACTTGACGATCCTCCTGGAGAATGTGAGTGAAGACCAACAAAAGTCCACACATTTTGTGTATAAATGCTATATAGCTGTATATACATACTCAGACACACACCATAATTTTGGTGCTGTTGTTGTTGTTGCTCTAATATTTTTAAATACTTTGTTAATTCAGTTATCTATTTAGTTCTCATGCAATTAAATATTAACAAGTATTCTGACTATAAAATAACTCTTAATATTTTTGTTGTACACTTTTTTGCAAGTAGCTGGAGAAACTGGTGGAGTCTCCGGACGACAAGAAATATATTCCAATGGGCTGGACAGAGCTGGATGAAATGGCAATTAAATTAAATCTAAATTCATGTTTTCATTACATTCTTTTGACTTGGGATATATTTATGTGTACATTGTGTTGTTGTTTCTTAATACAGAAATCGGAGATTCGGGATTTTCTGGGCGGCCTCAAAATCCTCAGCCATCTCAACCCAAATCTGAAATTAATTCTCATTGAAGGCGTAAGAAATTACGATTCTAATTATATTTTTTCAATTTGTTATGTAAAAGAAAATTGTGTGTACAAAGTGAACCGAACAATTCGTTCTAATTTATCTGGATTTTTATGGACTTCTATGTGAGTAGTTGGAGCGGCTGATGGGTAAAGAAGAGGTCAAACCGGAATCGGATGACTCAGATCAATCAGAGTCCTATGACACCGATAATGACTCACATGATCTCAACAAAGATTCTGGAGCTGAGGAAGATGAAGAGGAACCGGAAACGGAGGAAAGAACAACAGCTGTTGCTGGAGAGGAGGACCAACCTCAACTTTTACTCTCCCCAAATCCCCACGATGGAGAATTGACTGAGGAATTACTTGCAAAAATCGCGTCTTTTAAATTGTAAGGAATTTCCCACTATTAAAATTACAAATTAAAATAATGAATGTAAACAATTGTTCTCATTTTGTCTGGAGGAAGCGACTCAGTATACCGTTGACCCGATGTGAAGTCCCCACCAGGGAAAAAACTGCTCTAGCTCACCCGGCATCTCGGCCAAAGTCCCTGAAAATGAATTCCGACTTGAAAAAGTCCGCTGGTCTCGATGAAAAGAGTCGTTTTGTGTGCACACATTGCAAGAAGGGATTTCAGTGGCGGGCCTTACTGAAAAGGCACGTTCGTGTCCACACGGGGGAGAAACCGTTCAGTTGCCCTCACCCAAAATGTCATTTCTCTTCTGCTGAAAAGGGAAGTATTAATCGTCATCATTTGGGTCATTGGGAGAAGAGAAGTCCGTCCTGCTCCCTTTGTGAGCTGACAGCTGAGCATCCAGTGAAACGATTCGATTGCTCCCGCTGTCCATTCCGAAGCAACTACAAAGATTATATACAAAAACACATGAAGGGCGTTCATTTAAAGTCGAGACCCTTCAAATGTCCTCAATCTGCGTACGCATCGTCACGAAAACATTGTGTGGTCTCCCATGTCAAATCTCGACACGGCGGAGGGGATCCCAATTAATTCCAGGTCGTCCTCATCAACATGTCCATGTTTTAAAATGAATTGTAATTGTATTTTGATGTATTTGAATTTTCACTTTGGTCAGGATTTTGATTGAAATTTAAATCAATATATTTGGATAATTTTTCTATAATTTTGTATTGATGAATTTGACTCTGGTGTCTGAGCTTGTTCATCCTCTACATATTCATAGGTATATTTAACATTTGAGTTTTTGAGCTCGAGCACGTTGGATTATTATATTAATTATTATTGAACGAATAAACTTTCAAGGTTTATATATTTTGAAAACTTTCTACTTGTTCTAAATTAGAACTTCTAATTCTACTTGTATTGGAATTTGACTCTGTTGTCTAATCTCGCTTTGTGTATCCGTTCTCAAAATTAGTGAGTAAACTTTCGAATTTCATTTTTATTTCAAATCCGAAATTGTTGGTCAATATACATTTCATTTTCACACACCAGACATGGAAACAAGATTTATGTTTCATCTCATCAAATAGTTGATTCAACTTTTTATACACAAAGGAATTGATACAGAGACTGTGTGAGTGGGTTTTAGAGCTCCTTGCTGGCCGTGGGAAGAAGAGTGAGAGGGATTTCACAGCGAAATCAAAATCAAAAGAAAAGGTCTGCAATTTTTTACAATGTGTGTCCTAATTGCTATAATTATCCCAAGAAAGGATTTAACTACAATTCTTGTTAATTGTTAAACTTAAATTCTTACGGCATTCAGGCCAATTTTGTTAAGTACAGTTGATTCAAGTCATTTAATTTGAGTGTAATTCAGCCGTGAGTGCATTCCGACTCTTACTTTTATCACCCACACAATTCCTTTTTACAATTTACAAGTTGTCCATTTTGAGTCTCCTAATTATGAAATGTATTTAACTGTTTTGATTACAGATTCCTGATACCGGTTTAATCTCCCTTTATTTGTTGTTTAGTGTGTAGTCATGGCTGAGTCAGATCCTCATCTGAATCAAAATATTGTAAGTTCTTTTTTACTCTTTTGTGTGTGTATAGTAAATTCTCTTACTCTCACACTTTTATAACAATAGAAAGTAATTAAAATGTTTGCACACAGTCTCTCTATTAATTGGCATGATTTACAATTATAGGAAATGGAAATACGGGAGCAACTTGGAGCTTTCCGATCTCTGTTGGAGTCTGCACCGGATCTGAGCTCAAGTATCCTCATTCAAAATGTAAGTCCACATCTTTTGTCATGATCATGATCAACCACCAACTCAATATTATTCTCCTCCTCCATGTCCATTTTATAATTTACTAATTGGAATTGGGATGAAACAAAATTGGATCATGTCAATATATAAACTTTATAATACGTAAATTATACACATATAGATTGAGCGACTCATTGGCAACGGCGGGAATGCAAAGGTAGTCAACTTTTAAACAAATAAATGTTGTAAATTGTAATTACATATGAGCTCAGACCGTGTCATTTTTATGCTCTTTGATTTGAAGATTTGTCAAGTCCGGAGGAAAGTGGAGGCGTTCAAACGGATAAAGAGTTTGAATCCGGAAATTGATGGAGAAATCCGAGTTAAAATTGTAAGTGGAAACAAAAGTTCAACTATATTTACGTTTGTTTTATTACATTTAAAAAACTCCAATACAATTGATTTGATGCTACTTGGAAGTTTAATGTATTACCTAACACATTATTGAATAGCTGGAAAAGGTGGTTGGGGAGGGACCGGAAGGAGCTGGAACGGACTCCCCAGTAGAAACTCTACAAACTGTGGATACGGATGAGTCTGCGTGTGAGCCCAACGGAGGCATAGCAAAAGTTGAGGACGGACAAGAACAGCTAAATTTGGGTGCTCAAGTAATGGAAATAATTTTCTTAAATGTATGTATGTAAAGTGTGACAAATGGAAGTGATTGTAATTTTGTTTATGTGTTCACTTTTGGTTATATGTAAAAGTTGTTTATACAGTATTTTAAGTTTTTTTTTTTTTTATAAACTCTTTCTAAATTGTGGTTATTATTTTAATTATTCTGTAGAGTGAAGAATCAGAGGGAAATATTTCGGGAGTCAAGAGAAAGTGTAAGATTTTCAAAAAAGAAAATCTGCCTGCTGTAGAGGATGAAAATTCTGAAATTCTAAATGGTTCTAAAAATTCCATCCCATCAACCAATTCCTCACTAAATTCTGACAAGTCTGGAACCGCCAGATCGAAAATGAGGAAAGAAGAAGGAGTCAACACACGGAGTTCAGTCACAACTCGGTCTCAGTCCATCTCCACACGCAACAAATCGTATGTGTACAATTTTCAATTCCCTATACATTAAATTAATTCTCATAATTATTCTCACTTTTTCAAAAAAAAAGCAAAAAAACCATGGCGGTTATACATAAAATTGGTTATAAGTTATAATTTTTATCTATCAAGATTTAGGTGTGAAGACAGAGAAGAGACGAGGGATTTGTCACAGTCAGTTCAAAAAATCTCCAGACTCCAGCAGCCACCCGCTCTCATCAATCCGAATCTGATGAAGATCAAAATGGCACAAGACTTCAATGTGATAGTCAGAGAAAAAGTTGAGCCGGAAGACAGAGACATGGAAACAATGCCAGAGGTATCAGATCTCAAATGTGTATTATTGTTTCCCCACTATTAACGGGATCAATTTCCATCCCAATCCGTCACAGTAAATGATGGAGCACAACACATGGATTCTGGAGCAGAGGTAGATGAAGAGGAACCGGAGAATGAAACAATAACAGAAGCTGCTTCAGAGGAGAGACAAGCTCAACTTTTACTCTCCCCAAATCCTCAGTCAACTAAAACTCTCTCTTTCGAATCGTAAGGAATTTATACGTAAACAAATTGCAAATAGAAATGATGTGAGTGTGTGTGAGGACTGCGAGAGCTGGAAATTGTATTGCAATTAAGTTAAATATATAATTCCGATGCTGCATCAGCAACTTGATGGGGCTGGTGCTGTGAATTGGGAGATGATGACGGTGTAAGTGAGAAATAAACTGGCCGTACTGCCAACAAATCCATAAGTGATCGTGTAGCCCGTCCCCCTGAGTCCAATGACATTCCTTTGAATTTGACTGATGACAATGAGCATGCGCTCTTGAAATTCCGTTTTCCCCAAAAAATTCACACCACTACTTTCTCTTTCATCCGGATGATGCTGAAGCCACGTGATCAAGGAGCCACACTGAAATCCCATAGAAAATTCCATATGAGATCTGCCTCTTTTTCAACTTTTACCAAAGATTTGCAAAAAGTACGGCTGACCTTGGAATTGGCTTCAGCTGCAAAGAACAAAGTCGCCGTGAGCCGGAAAAGAAGCACAGCAAAGCGGAACACACGCACGAAATTTTGTTTCAAATCTCTTTTCATGATTTCCAAGAGAGTCAGGGCGTAAAATGGGAGGAGACTAAAACAATTAAAGGCAACAATTGGGCCAATTGCTGATTCAAACAAGTCGGAGAGGATGCAAAGTTGATCAAAAATCTAAATAAATCAGAAAGGAAAAAATTACAATTTCAGTGGGAAAAATGATTAAATTGAATTAAGAGTGAAATTCGTACAAAATGAAATTGTTTTTTCATCTCCCATGAGCCGGACTTTGACTTTGAATTTTGATTGAGATGGTTTAAAAATCCAGAGACGATAAAGAGAATAAATGCATGCAAAAGGCAGAGGATATCCAAAAAATGTCCAGTAATTTGTGCAATTTCTGATATCCATAAAAAAATTATTGGCCACATCACCGTCCATGTTGAAATTTCTTGCGCAGAGTCCGTAGAATTTGACTCATCTGGAAGAAAATTTGAAATTTAATGAAAAATTTCTTTTAAATGTTTTAGAATTTAAAAAATGCACTCAAAAGGGACTCACTGAAGAACGTGGAATTTGCTTGCAGGGACTGGGATTGTCCATCAGATTTCGGGATGAGGCCCAGATTCTGAGCAAAGGAAACGAGCAACTCATAAGAAAATCCGTACTGAGTTACCCCGGAATCTTCCAATGGACCATAGAAAAAGAAACGTGATAAAAAATCCGGAAACAATTCCAATAGGAATTTTAAATGGCCAAATTTCCTTGTCAAATCCTCCAGAATCCGTCAAAATTGAACAAATGGAATGAACTTGCTTGATAGAATTTTCAATACGTTTTTGCCATCGGCATAAAATCCAATAAAATGTCCATAGGGAAAATAACCAAATCCATGAAAGGACTACAATCGATTTTGTAGTAAAATCATCGTTGCTGTAAACATCATTTGTCCAAACGCCAGCCTTCACAAGGTACAATACATTTGCCGCACATGTTAACACTTGCGCTAAAACCACCAAAATCTACAAAACAGACCAAATTTCAAATTCTTGAAATTCTTTGAACATTAAAAAATTCTGTTCAATCCTATTAGAAATGGCCATTGAAATCTTGCTTTACCTGAATTATTATTGGGCGTTTTTTAATCAAATATTGTCCAGATTTTGGATGGAATTGAAATGAAAATGGGACCAAAAGGCAGTAACTTCCAGCATTGTAAAAATCCACTAGAAGATTCACCAGAGATTTCTTTGGTGCCATTTTCCCTGGATTTCCAACCCCCGTACTCCAGGCTTTAATCGCCATCGGGCTAAAGATTCCAGTAAAGAACGGACCCCATCAAAACCCCCTCACTTAAACAAGTTTTCTCAAAATTGGCAATGAAACAAAGCAATTTATTTGTTGGATAAAATTTTGAAGATTTACCCTTTCATTAGCCAAATGCCAATGTCAATAAATTGCCTCTTTTGTTCACACGAGAATTCGACCACACCACGCCCGTAATAACAATCAATTAATTATTATTTTATTCTTGTCGCCAATTCCGATCGCCAATCTCAAAAGCTCATTAAAAATCTACGTAAATGGGACAGAGACAATTACGATTTCCGTGGGGAAAATGGTAAAGTTGAATAAGCGTGAGAATACAATTTTAAATTCTACTTTGTTTTCTATGCGCTCTGTTAACCATTCCAAAAATATGGAGATTTTAATTGTAATTGGTGTAATTAAATCCGGCCGTTTGGAAAAAATTGAGGGGACTCTGCGTCGTTCAACGAAGGGACGAAATTCATGGCTCGATAATTGGTGAACCAATTTGGGTCATTTAAATTGGAGCAACTGCCAGATGAATGTGGAGAAACGGAAAATCCGTAGAGTCACGAATTCACACAGAATTGTCGGATTTTCTACAAGAAATGACGGAAAATGAAGGGACTGCGATTCAAGTTTATCATTTATTTTCAGTCCCAGTTTCAAAAATCCATGTGGGGAATTATCATTAGCCGGAAAATAAATTCCACCGTAATCCAAAATTTTGCCGATACAATTGCGACAAGGTATGAATTTAATTATGAATTTTGAATTAATTTTCAAACTGAATCCCTGAAAAATTGCATATGCACTCATTTGACTCATTTGATTTATTTTAAAAATTTCCATTTCAGACTCGTAGCATTTGGTTCAGTTTTGGAACAATTTTCCGTCTTTATGCCCTGGATTGACACGACAGTTCAATTGATTTCCATTAAAAAAATTCAATATACAAAAGACAAAGCAAATGTCTACAGAGGGATTTCGGCCTTTATGCAAATACCAAAAGGGACCATGGTAATTCCAAATTTTTACAATGTCCATCACGATAAAGAAGTTTGGGGTGATCCCGAGATTTCCCGACCAGAACGATTCATTGGTAAACAAGGGACAAAGTACAAAACGGATCATTTTATGCCATTTAGTACAGGCAAACGGAATTATCTGGGAGAAATTCTTGCACGTGATCAACTTTTTATATATTTTACAACAATTTTCTAACGACTCAACGTCCATTTTGCACAGTCACCTCCGCCTCATCCGTGAAACCAATCCCGGCGTGGGCATATTATAACATGTTAACTACGTACATTTTGCTGTACGTAGCCCTATTTACTTGTACATTGCCCCTAAAAAATGTACGTAGTCAAATGCCCTCTTAGTCAACGATTTCCAAAAAAAGGGCACTTGAAAAATTTAAAAGGCATATAATTGCATGGAATTTGGCTCTTTTGTGTTATTTTCTCAAATTTTTTTAGCTCGCTACGCTCGCGAGTCGCAAACCAGCTGTACTGCTACATTTTCACGCAGTGAAATGCCCCTTGGCGAAGGATTTTCCCCAAAAGACACCAAGTTTTTTAAAGGGCTCAAAATTTTGCAAACGGCACGGAAGCGCAAACATTTTCAACTTTTTGTGAACAATTTTTGAAAAAACATTTGGCTCGCTCCGCTCGCCAGTTATGAGAATTAAACAGTGAAGAGACACCCGCACGGCATATTTAGATTTTTAGAAAATGTTGTTAGCGGACTGTGGAAAACCTCAATAAGTGTCGAAACTGTTAGGATCGGAAATGGAGAAGTATTGTGTGACCTTTTTGCAAAATGTGACTAGATAAAGGTGAATAATTGGGACACAACTTGCACTAGATAAAATAACATTTTAATTTCTGTAACTTTGGGAAAAAATATCAAAAGTGCCCTTTTTAAAAGAAGATGTACGTAGTAACTGGCTGTTAAAATATCCCCTGATCCCGGGTTTTTCATTAGCTCCTTCGAATTTCCAAGTCATTTTTAAAACGAGGAATCCCAAGTAGAGACGACAAAGCCAAAATATGCATAAAAAAATAATTGAAATAATGAAAATATTTATATGTGATTCAAACCTTTGTTAATTTATTTCAGTTTTTTTTTGAAATTCATTTGAGTGATGTACAATTTTCATGTCATGTATTCAAATTCCCAGGGATGAAAAAAAAAGAAAATTTAATTGGTGGATTTATAAAAAAAAAGAGTAAATGGAAAAGTTTTGTTAATTTTTAACAAGAGATTTGAATTTGCCTTGTGAAATTGCCAAGATTAAAATTGTACGAAGCTTCTCTGTCAAGTATTCAGATTGTGGAATTTTGAACAAGCTTAATGACACGTTGATGTCCCTGGGACTCTAGATGTCTACGTTATCCAGTTTTCTGAACAAAGCCCTTGTTACAAATTGTACAAGAGAACCTTTTGACTCCCGTATGAACCACTTCATGAATTTTTATACTGCCTGTTTGATCAGCAGAGTAATTGCAACCAGGGAAGAGACATTTGAAACGTTTTTGACTCATGTGAGTTCTTTCATGGTTCACCACCAAATACCAAGTTGGAAATTCCTCGTCACAGTATTTGCAAGTAAAGCGGAGATTCTTTCCTTTTTTCACCTGAGAAGGAGTCAACTGTAATTTTAAAATACAAACAAGAGAAAAATCAATATTTTTTTTTTTTTTTTTATATTACGTAATATTGACGGACAACAATGATCCATTTTTTATCCTATAGTAAACTAATTACAAAGCATTGTGTATTGT
>JAIUND010003441.1:0-15852 GCA_034699125.1 Gisinianus flammeolus
GTTTTTTGGCGAATGTTCAAGTTGGACTTTCCTCTTTAAATTGATATATTCATCAACAAAATCGGTTCACAAAAAAATTTTTTTATTTTACTTCAAATAGTGTTATGGTTCTTTTGGGACACCCTGTACTTTAAAGTTTATTAGCATTTTTCATTTTGGACGACTACATTGAATTCTTGAGCTCATTTAGGTGATTCAAATATTCTACAAATATAAATATCACATTGAATTTATCACACTTATTTTTTTCCCAATTAAATTTTCGGTTTGAGTGTGTGTGTGCGTATTATATATAAGTACCTATTTATTTTGTAATTTTTGTGTATGTACATATAATTTCGTATGTATTTCTATGTATTCAATCGATGCGATGGAGATATATTATTTATTATTTATAGAGTTCCACTGAATTTCAGTTACTGAAACTCCGAACGAAATATGGTAAGACATTTAAGGGGGCTCTGAAATTAGTTAAAGTTGTGGGGCCTTGATAGGAAATGGAGTCACTTCCGACTTTAATTGTCCAGGTACCGTTCGGTAAATAAATATCACGAGTTGTGGAGCCTTCAGTCAACACTGGAGCGACGATAATATCATCACCTAATAAATACTCTGCACATGATGATGACAGCACACACAAGCCAAAAACATTCCCACATTTAAATTGATATTACACAAAATTTAAATACGTATGAAATATTCTAAGATTGTTTTGAAGTTAAATTTAATTGTAATTGAAGTAATGGCAATTGTAATTGTATAAATTAAATATCAACTTACGATCATCAATTGTGTACGTATTGGAATCCAAAGGCGCAATCCACCACTACAGAAATAGAAATATAATTTGGCACAATTATAATTTAATTTAAGAATTTAAATGTACGAAAAAAAAACAATTAAAATATTTAAAATTAAAATCATTTGACTGTGATTCTAGATTTACCATGGGGCGATTGATTGGATATCCGTACGCGACGGATTCTTGAGCTGCAGCCATAATTCTAACTGCGTATTCTTCTCTCAACGCCAAAATCCCTTTCACAATGTCCACCGTCTAAGAAATGTACACGATAAATCAAAATAATAATTAATTTAATTATCAAGTAATAAAGAATAAAGCTATTGGAAATTGGGAAAATTCCATAATGAAACGAAATTTAAATTTTAGCAATGTAATGACGGTCAATTTTTCGTGTCAGTTTTTCGTACTTCTTGGTCATAATCCCACGGTAAGATAGAAAATTGAACGGAGGGCATGAAACTATTCGCTTGCATCCACCTGATGAATAATTCCTTTGATGGTCTCTCGCCATACGCATTCCCTCCAATCATATCCGGTAGTACAAATGAATACCTGAAATGAATAAATCGTCATTTAATTAGTTATTATTAATATTAATCCAACATTGTCACAGACCAAAACCACACACTCCAAATCAATATCTATTGAAATAAATATAAATATAAACATTAATTGCTCATTCAATTTTACCCTTTCAGTCCAAAATCAAGTAAAGTTGGGATGAGACTCTGAAGCCCTTGGAATTTCATATTATTAAAAAATTAAAATTACAATTAGATTGTCATTTTCATTTTGTCATTGGGGATTTACAGGACAATTTCATCTACAAGTTTTAATGCTTCACCATTGTCATAGCCCCATCGACTGTCTTTATCCAACATCCTTGTGAAAATGGATTCACCCTATACGTACGATAAAACGATAATAATAAAAAAGGTGAACACGTCAATTCCATTGGTCATTTAAAAAATAAAAACTGTAAAGACATACAAAAAAGGCGATTGACATTTGACATGACAATTGACAATTTGTATGTAAAACATATATGTTGCCAATTGATATTTTGTGACAGTCAAACCTGATTAAGTCGCCCCACTCGGACTTCAATCATATTCCCGAATTTGGCTACAGCCTCCACGTATTTTGTTGTTATAATATTCGGGTCTAAATTCGAGTCTCCCGTGAACTGGAATGAGTGCGGCAGCCAGGAAATCTCTCCAGCATCTACACACACACACACACACACATAAATTTAAAATGTAAATATCCATTCACATCATTGAAAACTGGACCTATAATTTATGATTTTAATAATTTTAGTTTATAATGTAGAATTCGTCATGAGCATATTATATTTACCGAATTTAAATGAGTCGATTTGATACAGAGTTCGTAATCGCTCCAGTCTTGCACTCCACCACGCAACAGCATCTGTAATGTACACACACATAGGAAATTAAGTTAAAGTTAAATTAACACAAAAATAAAGCCAACAACGTCATTTAGAATTGAGAATTTATCACGTATACATATAGCGGAGCTCTTAATTTACATTTTTGCGCAATCAAGTCATATTTTGTTACCTGGATTGGTAAAGTCAATGAGTCCACTCGTACTTCCCTGCCACCAAGAAGTCAAACCGGTCCTTTGACTCTCATCACGGACGAAATATCGGTTTTGAAGGGCGACGTCAAAGGATGGGCAGTCTAAAATTCAAGAAAAGGACAGAATTATAATTGATGATGGCTTAATTTTATAAGAATTAATTTGAGTCACACAATTGTAATTTTATCATATTGTAAGTAATGTAAAATATAGGGTAAAAACAATAGTACAGAACACTCATAATGTGTGTTAGATTTTAGATTCTATTCCTACATTTACTTTTATATTTAAATCGCATATTTAAAATAACTCACTGTAATTAATAAAGGGGTGAATCCAGAGCGTTGTTCTAAATCCCATTGCTCTCAATGACGCAGTCAGAGCTGCAGATTAAATCATCATTATCATTAAGAAATCCAGTCAAGTATTTATTTAGGTAATACAAAGAAACTTTTCAAAATTTACACACGTTTTAAAATTGGATTTAGTATTTATTGATTTATATATGTACCTGCTGGATCCGGGAATTTTCCGTTAAATTCAAATTCCCCATAACAAGTCTCCCTGTGTATATACAATATAGAGAAATTATATGTTCAAGTCGGAAATCAGTAAGAATTAGAATAACATCAATAACTTATGATCTGCTACAAAACGCAGTTAATTTTACAATATTTTCTTGGATACTCAATACACAAAATACAAATTATGAATGAGATCATTTATAAACTCACCAGTCGTCATCAATTTCTATAGAGATTCCATCACAAATACAAAATACAAAATTAAAGACAGAATTTGAGTACACATAAAACATAAAGGAATGATTGATTGTGAGTTGAAATACAAAAACAAAATTACACACATTTAAATTGCATTTTTATTATACAATTGTTATTATACAATTGTTGATTTAATATTTACGTATGACGTACCGACATGAGAACTAGTTGAAAAACCCTCTGCTTGTAATTTCCCAGCCAACTCTAGTACTAGAGATTGATTGACCTCAGTTTTATACTCAGCCCATGTGGACCAAAAGGGTTGAATGAGCATTGCAGCATCCGGAATTCCACTTGGTTTTGCATAGTATTTATCCATGGCTCTTGTATGCACGTCCTTGAAACTCTCTGCCGTATTTGCCGTGCACAAATCGTACTTGAGCCTGTGAAAACCCCCCCAATTAAAGTCCAATTTTAAATTACTATATTTGTTACTATATTTAATATTTAAGTATACATAATTACGTAAATTCATGGAAATTCCAAATTCCCTATCAAATTCCGTACCGAATCTCTCCACGTCGTTTGAATGGATATTTATCTTCTGCAACCAAACAAATTTTATTTGGTCTACTCGAGTTCACACTCAAAAACAGAGGGACATCCTCATCAACATGGACAGCCACTCCAGAGGAAACCAGCCAATAGCTGTGATGACAGGTAAATTAATCAGGTTAATTAATTATTAATTCCAACTTAGTATTATTATTGTTGATGTATTGTAGAATTAAAAATTAAATATATGCATATGAATTTGATTTGATTCTCCGTATATATATCGTACTTTTCCGTCACTCCACCATATTCCCAATCGCCCAAAGAATCCCCAGCAACAATCGGAGCTTCTTGTCTGCTCACTTGTTCAATTGGCCTGTGGTATATAAATCACAGGAAAAACCACAATTAACATTTACGATTACGATTAAAATGTATAGATTATAATATAGTTTACGACAATTAGATAATGAAATTGATTTAAATGTTTTAAATACTAAATACATGCAGTTTGCTTTTGAAATGAGAATTGAAAAGAAATGTATGCAAAGAATATTTACCAAGTGTCAAAGTACGTGGGCCCTCCACCACCGTACCAATGGACACCCGCTTGAATATCAAAACAATCCTCCAATCGACGACTGTATGAGGAAAACCATTCTACGCGAGCACAATTGCTATTGCTCTCTTTGGTGGAGGTCAAATAGAGTCGAGCAAAGTCACCCCATTCGTAACAAGCATCGCTTTCCCCGGGAGGACAAGTTGCCTACCAATTAACATATGAATACACCATTTTTTTTGTAGACTTTGTACACGGAATTTGTAATAGTAATTTAAATTTATATTTACTTAATTAATGTTTTAATTTGATTTAATTCTGATCGTTAGGATTACTCACCGTCGGAGAACCCACAGCTTCCGGTAGTCCGAATCCCAACTGACCAACAAGAGCAATTTTCCCTATGTTGAGTACAGGCAAACAATTCCACAAAACACACAATTAAAACTTTAACATAAATATATAAAGAAATTCAAATAATTTGTATCGGTAATATTATTATGCTCGTATAATTTCAAGTTTGTGCCCAATAACATTTAGTCATTTTAAATGATTAATTATTTATTATTAATATTATAATATTATTTAAATCGAGATTTTAATGAGGATGTTGTAAAAATTAAAATTAAGTACCGGCAGACTCGAGAGTGAAATCAAAAGCTGCTGCTTTCGCTTCGGTTTCAAATTGTATATTTCCTACTCGGGCCGTGTGGATGGATGGAATTCCCAAGTACAGACACCAAACGAGGGATAATATCAAACCTAAGTAAAAGTATGTGGAGGAAAAGACAATTAAAATTATAATGTAAAAATCATATATGTAATTATTATGGACAATTTGGACAATCAATAATATTCTTGTACTTTTTCTAATCATTTTTGGATATTTTCAGATCCACAGGATAGAAAATCAAATGACAATTAAAAATTCACGCTTGCTTTGTGTGAGACTTGAGCAAAATCGACCTATACTGAAACCTCTGACGACTACGATAAAATAATTACCAGCATGGAATTCTCAATTTCCATACACCGAATTCTACAAGAGAATTTGTAATTGTAACGATTAATTGTGTACATAAAAAATAAAAAACAACCTCATCATTCACAATCCAAGTTGACAGGTGACATGTGTCCAGAGATTAGATTATTTACACGTACATACTCACATGTCAAATAGATATATCATACTGCTGCTTCTTTTGTCACTACATATACATACGAGATTAAAGTGTCAATCACAAAGGGATAAGTATGTGAAGTTATACATACACATAAATAAACAATCCTCAAATGTTGATTATTCGCATAATTAATCGCCTAGCTCAATATCTAGTATCTACTAAAATCTTCCACTTCATATTGAAATGTGTAATATACTTGTACAGAAATCATAACCTCAAATTCCATGAAACCTTTTTACCAATGCATATGTTATATTTTTATTTTATATTGTAAATACTCACCTACCCAAAATCAAAACAAATTGTGTCCATCCTCCCCCCACCACTTCCAGTTGCGTTTCCGGTCTCTCTTTACATCTTTCACAAGGATTTTTCTTATGAGATCCTAAAAATGTGATTTCTAACTCGTCCGAGTCCGACTCCACAATTTCCTCTTTCTTTTCCTTCATCTTGACTCGTCAATCTGCAAATGAAGTTCAAAATAGACGATGATTAAGTCGAGAATAATTACAAACACATTTACTATTTACATAATTTAAGTATTAATTTTAAGTACATGTAAATATGAATATTCAATTCACAATTTGCAATGAAATTATACTCTCTCAAACGTCATTGTGCCTCTCGTCCAAGGAATTCTACTCATCTACAAGGAAATAACACACACATTACAGATTCTGGATTCGTACGTAAAATTGTAATCTTTGTCATGACCGGAAGTTGACAGCATATAATAAATTGAGCGTAAATTTCATACGTATTGTGGATTATGTTGATGATGAATATATCATAATTATGCTTACAACTATTTTACAATTCATATATTTAAAAACAAGACGAATCTCACGATGCGATGATAGCTGTACTTTTTAATTGAGTTCAAGTCCAAATTCTTCTTGCTTGACAATGTGATGTGAGAGTAGACAAGGACCGATGGACAGCTGACATGAAGCTACTTAAGCAATTACGAAATTATTAGTACATTTTGTGTGATATCAAAATAACGGCTAAATTAAATGACGCGAGATATAAGTATGTATTGTAAATTGTAATGCAAAATATACACATGTGTTTTGAATTTTGGATATATGAAACCAAATATTTTGTGGATAAGCATAAAAATCTTACCGGTCACAACCGCTCTATTGAGAAAACGTGACATTTTATATTTGACCTGCAATGTCCAAATGAAAATGATGACAAAACTTTGAGCTTCAAACCTCTTAAATAATTGAAGATTCGCCAACGGCCAAGAGAATTTTACAATAGAAAAGTGACAGTGTTGTATAATTCCACTTTTTGGTAATCCTAATCCTAAAATTCTAGGTTATTCTTTTTTTTAAATTCTTTTTGCTAATTCCGATTCCAATTCTTTTTGGAAATGTTTTGGCAATTCCAATTCCTTAGTAATTCTTCCTACTGATGCTTTTGGAAATTCTAGATAATTCTTAGGAATGAGAGAATTAGTAATACCTAATTCTGGAATCCATTTCCAAAGAATTACTGAAAGAATTATACAAGACTGCATTTTATAATATAAAATCCGTGGAGTTTTTCAAGGATGACTGCAGGAAAAAAACACACAATGCATAGGTACATAAGGGGCTGTTCACAAATTGATTCAGATAAAAAAGCCGATTTTTTCGACCTCAACAGTACGCTAATGACAAGCTGTGTTGGCCGTTTGCCTTTCCACTCCACTACTCAGATTCATTATTTTCCCACTACAACTACCGTGTATACTGTTATAGACTCCCAGGGAGTGTATCCAAAAATGTTATAGAGTCCAAGGGTGTGTATATAACATTGTATGTATGTACGTTAATGTATTTGATATGGGCGCAGAATTTAGTCTCTGCAGAGGGGGGAGTCTATAAGAGGGAGGGAGTCTATAACAGTATATACGGTAGGTACTTTTTCCACTACTCAAATAACAATTTTTCCACTACCTTTTTTCAAAGGACCCAATCGGATTTCTCTGGAAAATTGGGCCCAATGCATTTCAAAGGTAACTTATTTTTGCACGTACGAATTTCGAATTAAAAATACAATTCTGAAAGCTGAGAATGTCAGTTGTTTTGTGGCATAAGGAATTCCGGGGACACAGACTTATTTGAGAAAAAATAAATGTCAACGATCGCGGGAAATGGGAAAATTTGTTCACTCTCGTCGAGAAATTCTGCGGCCAGGATTTTTGCTACAGCTTTGTTATAAAAATGTCAAAGTTGGACGCCGCACTCCATCATTTTAGCATTTTACACAAAAGTTCCGTGAAATGGGGAATGATTTTACAGATGTTCAGATAAGTGGCGAGAATCGAGGTTTTCTGTTGAAATTAAATTACAATTTCACTGAGCAACTATATGTATAAGGCCAAAACAATTTTAATCGAAGAAATTATATGATTTTTCAAAATTCTGAAAAAAATGTGGCATGATGAGATTTATGATCATATGAATCAGATTCATCCATTCAGAATTGAGATTCCACAAAATTATACCAGTCCTTTTTCTTTTCATGGAGAAAAGAAAACGAGCAAATTCCAAGTTAAAACCTTTTTTCGTCGCAACAAATCTTGACATTTACAAGTATAGTTTCTAGTACCATATATTAACCTTTTGACCAAATAACTAAGTAACTAAAACAGTCAAATGCAAAGTAAATAGTTGGAGCGGCGTCAAATGAGTTTATTTAAAATTACCAATATAGATTCTTTCCACATGCCTCGAAATCAGGATAAGAAAATACCGAATTTCACAAAATTTAGAAAGTTCGACGCCGCGTGGTTCTTTTTCACTCTAATTACCTGTATATCTGTGGAATATAGGAATTAGGAGTTTGGGTTTTTTGGAATTTTCAAGACCCTTAGAATTTTTAAGCTTTTTCGGACTAAAGGTTAGAGGCACAGTATCAAATGTACCCTATTTTGTAACAGGGTATCAAAAATGGCCTTTTTTGAAAACATTGGCACTGTGATTTTACGTTAAAATATATCCTCTGCCGTTGAAGCATTGATTCTCTTCAATTGTCAACCTTTCACAAACCACATGAATATAAATCAGGTGTTTGTTTATTTTTCAGATAGATTTCGTCTTGAAGAACTGGAGAGGTTGAATGGAAATTGGAGACTGTTCTGTACAGTCTGTTCATCGTCCTTTGAATTCCTTTCCAATATAGTAAAAGGAAAATGAAGAATTATTTGGAACTTTTCCCCCGTTTCTCACACCCTTTAACAATAAGGACTTTGGTATATATATTTTCTCATTTTTTCCTGGTGGGATTCTATGGACTTAATTATTGTGTGAAAAACTCCAGGACATTCATAAAAAAATATTCCACATGCAAACATTTTTTGGAAATTCCGTGAAGTATTATCTAAAGCGTTCCAAAATTTTCAAATTGCCCCCACTACAAAATTATCTTCATATTTAATTGCCACGGCTTCAATTATTCGCGTTTTTCTTCCAGCTCAAACCATTGAATTAAAAGCATTGAACCCAGAATTACTACAAGTTTTGCAAATATTTACCTTTTTTCGCCCAGCCGAATTGCCCCGTATGAATTTTTCATGGCACTGCGTTGCAAACCAAATCCAAAAATGTCAAGTTGGGCCTGAAAACAGTGAAAACGAATCGAAGCAAATAATAGGTACACGAATATAGGGGTTCCGTAAATTTTGGCAAATAAAGATTTAAACTGTGAGCAAACATTCTCTGATGGGTACTTTCATCAGTTTTCCTGAGCCGAATTCTGAATTGCGTACATATAATTGGTATTTATTTTAAATGACCATTAAATTACATACTAATTTCCCAAGTTTTTCGTTACCTTGCAAAATTACCTTGACGAATTTCCCTACATAATAATTGTCAAATTATCCGTCTTCCACCGTCTCAAAATGGCTCAAATTAGTCAAATTGCTCAATTGATACGTTGAATGTTATTCAAATGAATGTTAATTGACGAAAAAGAGTTGACGACAAAATACCAAAATACAAAAAATATATATAAAAAGAGCAGAAAAATTGAGAGGTTTCCTTGTCAAGCAGACAAGGAAACTCCACACAAACTCCACACAGTTCTCTATACAGAATATATAGATATATACGATCGAGGAAGAACTTTGAGACAAAATGTTAACGAAGGTGGATTTGCGATGGACGAACAGGACTTTCTCCCTCGTCTCCATTTTGAATATTTTCCCCATCACAATCAAATTTGATGGTCGATGGGAGAGCAGGAAATCCATATGGCGTCGAGTCATGTACCAATTTTGGAATGCAATTCAATGCTCTCACTGGGTTTTCCAGCTCTTCAGGATCATCCAGACCGCCAAATCAAATCGGACAAAGATCATTTGGAATTGATTCTCATCATGATGATCATTGCGGTCATCAAGATGACCAGTCTCGTCGTGTACCATTGCATATTCGACAAGAACCCGGAGACGAATGACTCCATGTACAATGAATTCCTTCAAATCCGAGGTGACGCATGTCAAAGGTCAAATGTCAAAGGTCAAAGTTCTCAAGTGAAAATAGATAAATCATAAATCGTATTGTTATTGTATAAATATGCGCATTATGAACTTTCTCCTTCTGTAATACTTCAGAGGAAATGGAGTTGGAGCTGGCAGGGAAAGGGCGAGGAAGTGTCAAATCAAGGAAAACACTAATGGAGTTGATGGTGTGCTATGTTGCCCCAATCATTTACTGTCTCATCGTCATGGTTCCGGGTCTGTACTTTCTCTACTTTTACCACCCGGAGATTTCCTTCCTTGTCATCTCCATCGTTCCACAGGGATTCCAAAATCCCTTCCTCATCTGTCTCTGTCTCATTTTGGATGTGATCCTCTGGGCCTTGAATCTCTCAGTTGCCATTTACTACATCTTCATTGTCCTCTCTTTCATCATGACTTTCACGGACTTGACAGACTCGAGCATCCGCCAAATCCAGTGAGGACATTCATACAGATAATTTACATTTTGAATTTTCCTATAGATTTGTTTCACCACAATCTCTCTATTTACTATTTTGATCTCTTGGTTTCTCTGTATTGTATTTTTAGACTGAAGGATCGCCCTGTGCTCAATCTCATTACGGATTCTCACAAAGCTCTCCGCCGGCTGGATCTTCAACTACAATTCTTCAACTTGGTGGCTGCCAAACCCCTTTGGATTACCAAGCTGATGCTGTTGAGCGGTAGTTTAACCTTTAACCTGTTTTTTTTACGGTAGAAGTTAAAAGGAAGTATGTATGTACTTTTTTTTATGTTCTAATGATTTCTAATGATTATATAAAGGAGCGATTATGGGAGCGTTTGCGTTCATTCGATTGGGCTCGGATAATCCGATGTTCGGAGCTTTGTGTGGATTGATGGGCGGCTACTGCATCATCTTCTACGTTTACTTGTTCCAAATGGCGTTCTAAGTCCCGAAAAAGGTGGAGGATTTGAAGGAATTAATGGAGCTCACATCCACGGGATTAAAGTCCTTCAAAAGTCGGCTGTATTGCCAACGGATGTTGATCTCATTTCGACCAATGTTCATATGAGCTTGGGTGGATTTCATCGGGTGGAGCGAGAGGCCGTCCCCATTTTTATGGACTTCATGTTGAAACAAGTCGTGAGCCTTCTCCTCTTATTCTAATAAACTCAAATCCAAATCCCACATCAAAATGACAACGAAATGGGAGAATGAGAAGCTCTACTGTCGAGCCAACCGAAAGTGGCTCAGAGCGAATTAGTGAGAAAAAAATCTTGAGTGAGCAAGGGGAGGAGTTTGACTCGCTCGCAGCCAATCAAAAGCGACTTAAAATTCAAAATGTTTTATTAGAACGACTGTCAGAGTTCGACGCCGAACGAGTAAATTGTCAATGAAAATCGTCAGACAAATTCTTCCGTATGTAAGGTAAATTGCTCACTCAAATTGCTCACTCAAGATTTTTTTCTCACTAATTCGCTCTAAGCCACTTCCGGTTGGCTCGACAGTAGCAAATTTGGAATAGTCAAGAGTAATTCGTCAATTGCTTAATTATAGTTGTGAGTTTTGTTTTATAGAGCTTATGCTGAATGTTGAACATGATCAAATGTTTTGTCGCTTTGATGCATGAATGCAGTTGTATAATTCAATGAAAGAATAAAGAATGATAAAAGTTTTTTAAGCTGTATAATCTAAAGACATGATTACAATGTATAGCGTATTTATTTGTAATGTTGATTTATAATCTATGTACGTACTAATGCTTGTCAATGCAGATAAGAGCAATTTATAATATATTTGATATTGTTAACACATGTCTGCCGATTGATATAGTGAATAAAATCTTGAATACTGTACTGCTGGAAAACGTGGACTGTTGAAAAATATACTAACGACTGTGAAAATTCCTTTTAATTCTTCAATTGTTGCAGTTCAATCGTTCAACTCCGACGCCGCTTCATATGCAATATACAACTTGCCGTAATTTGAAAGCATTTTTGAAAGAGGAGTTTTGGTGATTGTAGTTGTCTTCCTTAATATAGAAATCTTGTTTTGACCTGTATTCAAATTAAATGACAAACGTGCAGACTGCAGAGGGACAAATATTTTTGTTGTAAATACCTCAAGCTGTGTGTGGGGCAACAAAGTACATGTACGAGTACATATTATCTGCACAGGTATAACCATGCAATCTTGAATGAAATGAATTTTTTGAAACGACGTCCAGACAACACATAAAATGCACTTTGTTTTTATCAATTTGGAATTGACAATTCCTTTGGATTTCTGCATTAAAATATGCATAAAGTTTCATATTTGAATTGAAAAGTTTTTGTGAAGTGAAGTGAAGTCTGATCCGAATGGAAATTACGATTACAGATTCTATGCGTAAAGACCAATTATTAAGATCAGCTTTGACGCAACCTTGGCATATGGTGGACATGATGCTCGGAATTGAACATCAAGTTGCGTCAATTACCACAAAATGTGGTTCAAATGTGTCAAAACTGAGAGAATTAAATGACAAACGCCGATTAAAAAATCAGTCATTTATTATTTATTTATCGGCTTTGAGTAATTTATGAGAATTTTGTAAGCCATCGCCGCCGTTCAAAACTTTTTCAGTGACTAAACTCTAAAGCCTTAGATACAGGTTACGTTTGTTCGTAATATTATCCATCCTTCTGTAACGCTCTAATTCCCACAGAAAACAACAAAACTTTGTTTGAAGTTTTAAATTACCAAATGCGATTAATAACAAATAAATCTGGCTTCAAAATGCCTTTAAAATTTTATTATTTCCAGAAGTGATACTTCAAAACTCTTTGCCCTTCAGATACTTCAGAAGTGATTCAGAACCAATTCCAACCGTCAAATTAGTTCAAACGGCGTCCAAGCGTTGCCGAAAATAAAAGTTTTAGATTCAAGCCTATACCATCTATACTCGTGTACAGTTTCGTATAGACGCAAATTGAAGTGGTGACGATGCAATTAAAAATGAAAGTGAGAACATGAGAAGTGTTGAAAGTTGACATGTGTTGGTTAACTCCACCCATTACGGTGGTTTTGCCGTTTAACCACTAAACTGTTAATCTGCAATAAGAAAAGCATTTTAATACATATGGAATGACGTGATGGGCAGAGATAACTACCACACATGTCTAGCTAAAAAACATCTGAATAAATGAAGTTGACAAAACCTTGATAAAAAGTAAAAACCAGCAAGTATAGCAAGTGGCGTGAACGCCACACGACAACTTCTTTCACATTTTCCATGGAATTCAATGCATAATTATATGCTTTCATTTGGATTCGTCGGTTACAGTAATTTAATTTGGAAGCGAACAATACATGCAATTGGGCAGATGATAAGTTGGTAAGACATTTTTACTGATGAACTTCATTTGCATCCGACAAGTGAAATTTTAAATTTGAATGTTTGGGCACATAACTCCCGAAAATGTGCCTACGTTGAGTTGATTGTATTGTATAATTCTCATAACGTTTATGAGGTTGTATATATTTGGAGTAAACGGGGGCAAAAGGACGCTATGAAAAATTAATAAAATGAAACCCGTTGAATTAACATATAATTTGTGGTGTTTGCATTACATCTCGTTTTCGCTGTCTCCTCATTTATTTTTTTAGAGAAAGTTGGGAAATGAACTGGAATAAGTTTATGCCTAGGGCATTACAAACAGTTCACTGGAGTGTTGAGCCCCAGCGTTTTGAATAATCCAATCTCGAACACCTGCAGTATTGAAAAACAAATAGTAATAAAGTTTGTAGTTGGGTGCACAGGGATTATCGTCCTCTCGAACAATATGATGGACCGTCATGACATCACAATTGTATTTCTTGCCATTTTTATCACAACTGAGGGCTCCCCCTTCATCGCCAGAGCATGGTCCCTGTTTTTGGTCACTCGGTTCCGTCCACAACATATCACCATTGATTACATCATCGTGGAGTGCGCCAGAAATACTTTCATCAAATTTCGACCTTTCACACGCTGGAACACTAAGTATAGTCAATGGGAGCTTCTTTAACACACTGGGACCGATGACGTGCGATGAACCTGTAATTGGTTCACCTGCCTCCGTTTCGCGACCCACCCGGCAAACATTGCAGGCCCTGTTTGTAATAATATGTACCGTATAAGCTGTAATAGAACCCCATGGTTGCAGAGACTAATCCCTGTGCCCACTTCAAATACATTGTCGTACATACATAATTCTCACTTTCCCCCCTGGGAGTCTACAAGATTTTCCGATACAACCCCCCGGGGTTCTATTAAAATACAGTATGTACGGTTCTCACGGATATCAAAAAACGAAAAATGAAGCAAATATATCTGTATATTGAAAAACACATGCCTTCAAAATTTGTATCCTTTGCGGGAGGGATTTCCAAGGCTGAGAACAATTTTCCTCCCCAATCTAATTTCAAGTCCTGAATGAACTTGATGATGGCAATACCATTGGTTCTAGGATAGGGTGACGCCATGGCGATTGGATGAATAATAATATCCGCCGTCTTGGCCTGGACAGTAGCTATGGTTTGCGGTATTTCAACGACCCACTGTTGAAACACAAAGCGCTTTCTGGAAAACCAGGCTGAGAAGCGATTGCCCGTTTTTACCCACAGTGCACCATTTCGAGCACAGTATGCGCTGGTGAGGATGACGGATTTTGAATACAAAGCTCCCGTGCAGTAATCCTTTTGTTTCATGCCCGTTATGTTATTCCTCTAGATGTCTGATTGTGAGGCACCCCCCGGGTTAAATAAAGTTCCCCAGTCGAATACCTGTGTGTATGTTATCCAGTTTTGTTTTCATTTCAATACAAAGACTTGTAATCGTTTTTATAAAAGAAAACGAAAAAAAGAAATCTATGAACATGAACCATTCTTAAGTGAACATCCCACGGGAATTTGGGCTTCATTTGATCCGCAAATTCTCCCCCTACAATTCACCCTTTTGGGGACGGAATCAGTTCAAAGATTGTTTTACAGGAAGAGTCTATAAGTATAATACATGTGAAATAAATCATTGCATTGACTCCTTATAAACTTTATGTTAATGTTTCGTATGACTCTTTGATAATATATTTTAGTATCCGTGTTTTCCGCTCTCACCTCCTGAATTACATTTGGTCCATTTGATCCGTTCCTTTCCAAAGATAAATATGGCATTGTTTGGGTACTCCTTTAGTGGGGGAGCTATTATTTTGGACTGTTTGTAGTTGTCATAACTGCCACATACGGAGCTGGCAACTCCAATTGACAGAGCTGCTTTTTGGGTAGCATCAGCAAGGACATTCCCAGAAAAATACATTCCTGTGTAAAACAAATTCAAAAGTTCTATTATCGACGAAAACTCAGTTTGATTATCAAAGGAACCTCGGTTAAAATGTCACCCGTGAGCAATATCTGTATCAGCCTATTTTTTGATGGATTAGTGTGTGTGCTGAATGAAAATTCTTAGGACATCGTGGTAAAAAGGCTAAACGCAAACGCTGATTGAGTGTCGAGGAATATAGTTAATGCATCGTTAAATTGAAATTCTGAATTTCAATATCCGTATACTTATTGGTGGACTTATTGCAAAAAAGTGTCTGGTTGCTAAAGCACAAAAGATGCTGACTGAAGTACCCACGGACACGGACAATGTGTGTAGCGGAAATAAACGAGAGGTGCTCAGGTTCAATGTACATTAACATTACGTAACTAAGATATACCACTGTTATTAGATGTAATAGTTGAAGACCTGGGACGTCTGCATAGATGGTATGCACCACATGCCGTCAGGGGGCCCCAGGGAATTTTTCACACTTTCTCTCTCTACGAACTCCATACAGCTGCAATAGATATTCCATGTTAAATGGCAATTAAATATATTAAATATGAGAGATTAGGAATGCCAAATTCGTGAAATGAATGA